>JAIEZT010000021.1:22194410-22223090 GCA_019594935.1 Periophthalmus modestus | reverse complement strand
TGTGTTGAGGTGAGCAGCAGTAGCTTAGCCCGAATAGGAGCGTTATGGCCTCTGATCAAGGTTGTGGTTAGAATCCCGCTCCGATGTAAAATGTTATTGGTAGACAGCCAGAAACATGATCCACAGGTTGTTGGTTTGATTCTGGTGTCTGGTTTTCTAAGTAAGTAAGAAAATGACTTCGAATGGGGCGATACCAAGCCAAAGCGTTAATGCTAATGCTTAGCTACACCTCTGACTTGTGTTTTTCGATCACTGACTCTACAGTTAAATGTGAAGTATTATGTAAGTACAGGTCCCTCATTTATCGTGTGGGGTTATGTTTCTAAAATAACCTGCAATAGGCGAAAATCTGCGAAGTATTAGCTTTATTTTTAACAATTATTCTATATGTTTCTGTCTGTAAAACCCTCACCACACACTTTATACACTTTCTCACACAGGCATTAACATTTCTTAACATTTCTCTCTGGTTTAAATACAAAGTTCAAAACCTTCGTCGGCGCCCTTTGTCGGTGCAGGAACGTTTGCATCGACCTTGTCGGTTTTGTCTATGGTCGGGGAAAACTTGCAAACATTACAGCACTTCAGAGTCACACATGATCCAACATTTATGTAATTTGTCTGACACATTCTGTAATGTACAGGAGACACGAGGAGACTGATGGACAATGGTCATTACAGTCAGCCCTCAGCCAATCAGGACACAGAACACAATGGTCCTACAGTCCCTCAGCCAATCAGGACGCAGAACACAATGGCTACAGTCCCTCAGCAATCAGGACGCAGAAACAATGCACACTCAAACTGTGAACTAAAATCTGCGAAACAGCAAAAGGTGAACCACGATATAGTGACTGACAACTCGTATCAAGAAAACATTTATATTGTTATTTCTCAAACAATATTTGGGCCTGAAAACAGCTCTTGATCTTTTGTTTCATGTCTCTAATAATGTACTTTTTTTTTTTTTTTTTTTTTTAATATATATGAAGGTTTGAACTTTGTGTTAAAACAAGAGAGAAATGTGAGAAAATGTTAATGCCTGTGTGAGAAAAGTGTATAAAGTGTGTGGTGAGGGGTTTTACAGTCCAAGAAACATATAGAATAATTGTAAAAAAAAAAAAAAAAGGTTGGTGGTTCGAATCCTGCTCTTGACATAATTTACATCATTGGTAAAACAGCCAGATCCACTGACCCACAGGTTGGTGGTGCGATTCCAGCTCCCACAGATGAATGCTGTCGTTGTGTCCTTGGGCAAGACGCTTAACCCACCTCGTCCCCAGTGCCCGTGTACACTGCTGTATGAATGTGTGAGTGTGTGGGTGGGTTAAAGCGCTTCGAGGTGGAAAAGCTCTGTATAAAAACCATGACCATTTAGGTGAATGTTTCAGTAGTGAAAAAGTACTTGCAAATATTTGTACAAAGGACAGAAAAACAGTATTTACTCTTTAATCTGAAGCATGTAAGAAGTTGATAGCAATATATTTCCTTACCTTTTTGGCAACTACTTTGAATAAAATGAGCCCAAAACATCTCCTGAGTTCCTTTGTAGTGAGTAAGACAATCTAGTACTTTGATAATGTATGTATGATCTGATGATGATATATGATCTATTTTACTTGTACTACATCAAATCTATATATTTTTACTTTAATAGTGGTATTTTTGTGAGGCCATATATGACGCCATTTTCTGATCTGTTCTAATGTCGTTTCCTCGTCACAAAACAGACCTGGTTGGGGTTTTTTTCTTTCACACATGTTTAACACTCAAACAAACCTGCGTATTTACACTGAGTTCTTCACCCAAACTGAAAACACTCTGTTCCACCTTGTGATGTCATCAAGTGGCGATACAGGAAGTGCTCCACTGTGTTTTTAAACTCCACACACCTTCATTTCTAGAATCATTTGGATCATTTCAGCCCAGGAATTACCAATCTCTACTGAAATAAACGGAAAATGAAGCTGGAGAGCAAGTAAAAGTAAAGATACAAGGGCAAAAAAAGGAAATACTGAAGTAAAAGTAAAGATACAAGGGCAAAAAAAGGAAATCTTCAAGTAAAAAGAAACGATACAAGGGCAAAAAAAAAAAAAGTGAAATACTCAAGTAAAAGTAAAGATACAAGGTGCAAAAAAGTAAAATACTCAAGTAAAAGTAAAAATACAAGGGCAAAAAAAGGAAAATCTTCAAGTAAAAGTAACGATACAAGGGCAAAAAAGTGAAATACTCAAGTAAAAGTAAAGATACAAGGGCAAAAAAGTAAAATACTCAAGTAAAAGTAAAGATACAAGGGGCAAAAAAGTAAAATACTCAAGTAAAAGTAAAGATACAAGGGCAAAAAAGTAAAATACTCAAGTAAAAGTAAAGATACAAGGGCAAAAAAAAGGAAATCTTCAAGTAAAAGTAAAGATACAAGGGCAAAAAAAAAATACTCAAGTAAAAGTAAAGCTACAAGGGCAAAAAAAAGTGAAATACTCAAGTCAAAGTAAAGATACAAGGGCAAAAAAGTGAAATACTCAAGTAAAAGTAAAGATACAAGGGCAAAAAAGTGAAATACTCAAGTAAAAGTAAAGATACAAGGGGCAAAAAAAGTAAAATACTCAAGTAAAAGTAAAAAACAGGGCACAAGGGCAAAAAAAGGAAATCTTCAAGTAAAAGTAAAGATACAAGGGCAAAAAGTGAAATACTCAAGTAAAAGTAAAGCTACAAGGGCAAAAAAAAGTGAAATACTCAAGTAAAAGTAAAGATACAAGGGCAAAAAGTAAAATACTCAAGTAAAGTAAAGAGACAAGGAGTAAAAAGTAGGTGTTAACTTGAAAACTACCACTTTATGACATCACAAAGTGGAACGGAGCGTTTTGAGCTTTGGAGATGTTACTCAAACATGTCTGAGTGAAACAAAGCACAGCTCCGGGTCTGTTTTTGAGGAGGTAACATCATTAGAACACGACTTAAACCTCATGACTATAGGACCTTTTACGTATTTTGAGTCTCTCCATTTATTCAGTCCCGCTTTATTTTATTTGTGATCTACTGTGTCTGAGTGATTTCCCATTTCGATAACTTTTGTCTAAGTCTCAATTATATGTTGCGAGTTTGATTATTGTCACATTTAGGTCCCGGAGTGTGAGAGCGTTTACATCGACTCATTGTACACAGGGAAAACACGTTTATTCAAAGTATTTCAAAGTGCTTTACAGAATAAGAAAGACATTCAAATCTGTATTCTGGATTTAAAGTACTTTCTGTTCCAGGATGGCGCAGCTCCTCAGTTTGTGGAGGTGTGTGTTCGCTGCTTAAGAGCCGCCAGAGACAAACTTCCCAGGGGTCTGTACTCCGTCCGAGTGGGTCTCTACAGCCGCCTGGGGGGTCCTCTCCTGACCTGTCCCGGGACGGAGCAGCAGCAGCAGCACATGTCCACTGACCCTGTCCATCACCGAGGACAGTACTACGACACAGACCTGCACATCGACCAGAGTCTCACCGTGGTAAGGATCAAATCAGACCCATCGAGCTTGTGTCTCTAAAGTTCTCGTGGGTCATTTTGTTTCACATTTTAATTCACAATATTCATCTAAAACGACTTAATAAAAGAAGCAAATCCGCTAAGTTCTGTGATAGAAAACCACGGTGTCCAATAGGAGCTGACGTCACCGTAAATGTCATCGCAATAAAGCGCCGTGGAGCTGTTGGCGCCCCCTATGGACAGCTGCACATCACACTAGCGAGCAGTTTGTACCAAAATGATATATAATAAGACGCTGCCGAATCCTACAACTTTCACCGATTAAGAAAATAAAACTGCAGAAGGAAGTGTGTCTATCACAGTGGGCGTGGACAGGTGGAGGTGAAAACGGGGATTTATTGGCAAAATGGCGTCTTGAAAATAAACGATAGATTAAAGATACTCAAACATGATGAATCACTCCAAAAACAACTTCAGGTGAGTAAATTGTGAAGGGAAACAACTAGAACGTGGTTAAAAGCAGAATAAGTCTGATTTAAACTGATTATACTGAAAATACAACTTTGCGAACGTCATTTTAATCTGCAAACGTCGTTATTAAAACTTGTTAAATCTAAAAATAAAAGACAAAACAAATGGTAATAAGCAGCACATTAGACAGCAAGAAATCTTTTCATAATCACTTCATATTGTGTCTTAACTTTAAAGCTCCTGTATTACACTAAATCGACTCTTACGAACTTTAAGCCGTGTTAGCAAACGCTCTGTTCCACCTTGTGATGTCATGAAGTGGTAGTTTTCAAGTTAACATCTTCTTTTACGTTTAGTTCAGTCGAGTTTGGCAATTCCAGGGCTGAAATGACCCAAATGATTCTCGAAATGAAGGTGTGTGGAGTTTAAAATCACACTGGAGCACTTCCTGTATCACCACTTGATGACATCACAAGGTGGAACAGAACGTTTTCAGTTTGAGAGAAGAAATCAGACTAAATCTGCAGGTTTGTTTGTGTGTTAAATGTGTGAATGAAACAAAAAAACACAACTCCAGGTTTGTTTGTGACGAGGAAACATTAAAACATAAGAAAACAGCGTAATATGGACACTTTAACCATTTATTTTACTAATTAATAGATTTTTTTTAAAAGTTATGACTATAACTAATGCTACAAAACCAAATATTTGCCACATACTAGAAAAAAAACTCTTTCGTCTTGAGACAAAAACACACATGCCTTGATAATATTAAACAGCTCTATGTCACGCTCAGCATTTATTTATTTTTAATCGTAATATTTCCCAAACTCTGCCGCACTTTCATCATTTAGAGACGAGACCGAGGAGACGTCAGATTGAGGAGGTTATGAGAAGTGATATCGCCGTAAAAGACGTCGTATAAAAACAGTGACACACACACACTCAGCGCCTCTAGGTCCCACTCCGAGGATCTCCCCATGAATAAAACAACAACTTTCACTCATGACATTTAATCCATGCATGTAAATCAAAGCAAGTATCAATAATTCATTTATATAAGGAAGTCGTGTTTTATTGGGATGAAGATGGAGTACAAACGGAGGGGAACACGTACTGTCTTTGTAGAGTGTTTTTGAGGAGCTTTGGAGCGAGAGTTTGAAAGAAAAAGTTTAACAGTGTCTCACAAAAGCTGATTTTTTGAAAGGTTTCTGCAGGTCTGTCACGATAATCACTAGACTTTTGAGGTCAATATATGTATGTATGTATGTATGTATGTATGTATGTATGTATGTATGTATGTATGTATTTAATTAATTTTATTATTTATTTATTTTATTATTTATTGTATTATTTATTTAGTTTGTTTATTTATTTATTTAATTTATTATTTTATTATTTATTGTATTATTTATTTTGTTATTTATTTTATTATTTTATTTATTAATTTATCATTTTTTTTATTATTTATTGTATTATTTATTTTTGTTTGTTTGTTATTTATTTATTTATTTTATTTACTTTATCATTTATTTTAATATTTATTGTATTATTTATTTTGTTTGTTTGTTATTTATTTATTTTATTATTTAATTTACTTTATCATTTATTTAATTATTTATTTATTGTATTTATTTATTTTATTTATGTTATCATTTATTTATTTTATTATATTTTATTTAGTTATTTATTTATTATATTTTTTATTTATTTTTTATGTTTTTTAATGTATTTAAAACAGATTCTTAAGGCACCAGCACAACCTCAGAATAAACATGCGTGATTATAACTTCGTCTGTATCCACATTTAAGCAGCTGGCAAGTGATAAAGAAGCACTACGTAACTTTTCTGGACGACCTCACACCTTCACACCTTTGTAATTTGACTGTTTCTGTTTCACTGTTGATTTTCTAATTCTGTTGGTTAATCAACTCTCATGTTCAGCCCTAAGAGGGCGACTGCTGTCGTGATTTTGGGCTCTATACAAAAATAAATTGAATTGAATTGAATTCTTATATCTGTATAATACTGCTTTGCCTGGGAATGTCCCACAGTATGGCATTAAACAACAGGTTTTAGGTCATCTGTGTGTTTTTTCAGGGCATTTTTCAGCAATAAAACAACAGATCTAATGCTGTACTGCGGAACATTACAGACAAACACATAACTTCATTGATACAAGCAGCTGAAAAGTTGCACTGTGAACCTTTAAAGCCAGTGTATAATTTGTCGCATGTTTTGTTGCATAATGATCGCATTTTATTGGCAGATTGTTACTGTTTCCATGGCGACCAGACGCATTACATTCAAACCGTCCATATTACACTATTTTTGTTTCATTCTCACATGTTTAACGCACAAATCCTGCACATTTAGCCTCTTGAGTTCTTCTTCTCTCAAACTGAAAACACTCTGTTCCACCTTGTGATGTCATCATGTGGCGATACAGGAAGTGCTCCGCTGTGTTTTTAAACTCCAAAAACCTTCATTTCTAGAGTCATTTGGATCATTTCAGCCTCTGAATTATATATTTATATTTAAAAACGTTGAATTAATAACGTCTTTGACTCATTACAGACGCAAACTAACGACTAAAGTGTTTATTTTGCTGTTTATTTATTGCAGCTCATGATTTTTTAACAATATTTCAGTTTTTTGTGGTTTAAATCTGCTCCTGAGTTCTTAAGCCGTTGTATCTTTACTTTTCCTTGAGTATTTTACTTTTTTGCCCTTGTATCTTTACTTTTCCTTGAGTATTTTACTTTTTTGCCCTTGTAACTTTACTTTTACTTGAGTATTTTACTTTTTTTGCCCTTGTGTCTTTACTTTTACTTGAGTATTTTACTTTTTTGCCCTTGTATCTTTACTTTTACTTCAGTATTTCCTTTTTTTGCCCTTGCATCTTTACTTTTACTCGAGTATTTTACTTTTTTGCCCTTTTATCTTTACTTTTACTTGAGTATTTTACTTTTTTACCCTTGTATCTTTACTTTTACTTGCTCTCCTCTGTTCCACCTTGTGATGTCATCAAGTGCCATATAGTTTTGAAGTTAACAGCTTCATTTTCCGTTTATTTCAGTAGAGATTGGCAATTCCACGGCTGAAATGATCATTCAAATGATTCTAGTGAAGGTGTATGAAGTTTAAAAACACACTGGAGCACTTCCTGTATCACCACTTGATGACATCACAAGGTGGAACAGAGTGTTTTTCATTTGAGAGAAGAACTCAGACTAAATATATAGGTTTGTTTGTGTGTTAAACATGAGAATGAAACAAAAAAACACAACTCCGGGTCTGTTTTTGATGAAGAAACGACATTAAAACAGCGTAAATATTCAGTAACATCTCCATGGAAACAACCAGACGAAAATGACACAGTGCAGCTTTAAATCTTCAACATCAGACCATGAGACCAGTGTTTCGACAAAGGTCTTTACATCCATTTACGCCTCGTTTTTGTTCACCGCTTCCCAAAAGTCCTGTATAAGTCTTTAACATAAGAAACGGCCCATTTGAAAGATGAAAGTCCAGATTATTTCAGATAAGATCCCGACTACACATCTCCAAAAACGTTTCTTTAAATCTTTTCCGATGCAAAAAAATCTTTACAGACGCTAATCTTGGAAAACCCACGTAGTCATCCCGGATCGCCGATATTGACGATGGATTTAGCGTCATTGTGTGGGTTTCGCGCTCGCTGTGGGGAGAGCGACAGTAAAAGGCTGGATTTTGGGCGAATGTGGACACTGTCAAAGCTCCGTGGGCGTAATCACTGAGCTGAGCCTGATCAAACTGTCTGCTCCCTCCTCAAAAATAAAAGAGGAAAAGCTTCAATCCACAAAAAGGACCTGGGATCTGATTCAGAGTTTGTAAAATAAAGGTTTAAAAATAAGTCTTTGGTGTAAATCACTGGTGTCAAACCCACAGCTCCAGAAGCAGACCTGTCGTACTCTTCTTCTTCTTCTTCTTCTACTCCTCCTACTTCTTCTTCTACTTATTCTTCTACTCCCTTCCTACTTCTTCTTCTTCTACTTCTTCTCTCCTCCTCTTTCTTCTTCTACTCCTCCTCCTCCTCCTCCTTCTACTTCTTTCTTCTTCTACTGCTCCTTCTTCTTCTACTCCTCCTACTTTTACTTCTTCTTCTTCTTCTACTCCTCCTTCTTCTTACTTCTTCTTCTTCTACTCCTCCTTCTTGTTCTTCTTCTTCTTCTTCTACTCCTCCTTCTTCTTCTTCTTCTTCTTTTTTCTTCTTCATCACAAGGTGGAATGCTCTGCTCCACCTTGTGATACTTTTTCTTGAGTACTTTTTTTATTTTACTTTTTGCCCTTGTATCTTTACTTTTACTTCAGTATTTAACTTTTTTGCCCTTGTATCTTTACTTTTACCTGAGTATTTTACCTTTATCTTTACCCGTATTTTATCTTTACTTTACCTGAGTATTTTATTTTTTTGCCCTTGTATCTTTACTTTACTTGAGAGTATTTTACTTTTATGCCCTTGTATCTTTACTTTTACCTGAGTATTTTACCTTTTTACCCTTGTATCTTTACTTTTACCTGAGTATTTTACTTTTTACCCTTGTATCTTTACTTTTACTTGAGTATTTTACCTTTTTGCCCCCAGAGTTTGTAAAATAAAGGTTTAAAAATAAGTCTTTGGTGTAAATCGCTGGTGTCAGTCGCGTTTCTCTTGTGTCTCTCCAGAAGCAGACCTGCTGTTGTTGTCGTCCTCGTCTCCTTCTCCTTCTTTCTTCTTCTTCTTCTTCTCCTCCTCCTCGGTGGAAACGCTGATCTGATTTTCTGTCTGGGACTATCGGGATCGGTCCTGGATGTTTTCTTTTGCGCCTTGCCCACTCTGTAGCGTGCCGTTTGAGGAGTGCTCGCTCTGCTTTCTGAGAGGAAATGAGGAATTAGCGATGGTAGGAGGAAGCCATGAGCTTATTTTCCCAGCCTGCCTCTTTTTTTTCATTCACTCTTTTCTCTGTGAGCCTCGGTTTGGACTGAGACAGAGGGATTTGGGAGAGTCATGCACAGACTGTACGGTGGACTATACGATAAAGTGGAATTAAACAGTTTCGTTTGTTTTCGGGAGTTTCGAGTTTTCGAGTTTCGTCGCATGTGAGGTTTGCACATTTGTTCAACAGGAATTTTTAGACGCTGGTTCTTAAGGATTAGGATTTTGAAGTAAAGTAAAACTCAATTTGACAAATACCAGGCAGTAAATACAAATAAAAACTCAAAAAAATACATTTCTACAGCAACAAAACTGGACATTTTCTGGTAACAAAGGTTTATGCTCCTGTTTTTAATGTTTTATATGGACGACAGCGGCTCAGTTGGTACAAGCGTTTGCCCAATGATCCACGGGTTGACGGTGCGATTCCAGCTCCCACAGATGAAAGCTGCTGTTGCTGTGTCCTTGGGCAAGACACTTACCTCGCCCCAGTGTCTGAGTGCACTGGAGCCTTAAAAGTGGAAAAGCGCTGTATAAAATGTGACTTTTATCATTTATATGCACTTAAATACATGTTTTTGGTTTGTTTTGTGTTTTTTGCATTTGTTTGAAAAAAAACCTCTAAATTTCAAACTCAAAGCCGGGGGGAGCAGAGTCTGGGTGAGTCTGGGCCTCGTCAGGTATTCCACAAAAAAAGCTTTGTTAAAATCTTCTCAAAGGTCATCGCTGTTTTCAACATACATGAGGAAAAATGACAATTCTTGTGGATTTTTTGGATATTCATCATTATTTGTTGAATCTTTTGTGACAGGAACAGACAGTGGTAGTGACTTGTGTGAGTTTGGGGTTTTTACACGCAACATGCGAATGGCAAACTAACATTAAACATACTGTCCTGTGGGCCCACAAAATATCGTCTCGCGGGCCACAATTGGCCCCCCTGCCGCGAGTTTGAGACCCCTGCTCTGAATGTTCTTGTTGGGTTCCACTGTGCAAATAAAGATAAAGAAAGATTTGACATTTACAGAACAGTTGGCCCTCGCTATTTTGCCGTTCACTTTTGGCGGTTTCGCTGTTTTGTGGATTTTTGCATTTTTTTTGAGTATGAACGTGGTTTGTGTTCTGCGTCCTGATTGGCTGAGGGACTGTAGACCATTGTGTTCTGCGTCCTGATGAACTGAGGGACTGTAGACCATTGTGTTCTGCGTCCTGATTGGCTGAGGGACTGTAGACATTGTGTTCTGCGTCCTGATTGGCTGAGGGACTGTAGACCATTGTCCATCAGTCTCCTCCGTTGAAGGTTTGAACTTTGAGAGAGTTTAAACAAGAGAGAAAAGTGTATAAAGTGTGTGGTGAGGGGTTTTACAGACAAGAAACATTACAAAATTAAGCTGATACTTCATGGATTTCGCCTATTGCGGGTTATTTTTAGAATAAACGAGGGAACACAGTATTTGAAACTGGATAAAACTCCATCATGAGGCCTACTGCGTGTCTCAAAGCTTATGCTAACTTTTAAAATAAATACTATAAATATTACTTTTTTACCCTTGTATCATTACTTTTACTTAAATATTTCCTTTTTTTGCCCTTGTATCTTTACTTTTACTTGAATATTTTATTTTTTTGCCCTTGTATCTTTACTTTTACTTGAGCATTTTACTTTTTTGGCCTTGTATTTTACTTTTTACTCCTTGTATCTCTACTTTTACTTGAGTATTTTACTTTTTTACCCTTGTACCTTGCCCTTTACTCAAGAAACAAACTACATACTTCCTCCTACACGGTGCACAGTACATGGGAGTCTCCTACTGTATATTTCAGACATATTTGTTTAAATCAAAAATACATTTACAAATCCTGCACGGCACTGACGGCGGCTCATGCTAAGCCTCATATGCAGCGTGAAGGACAGCCCCTCCCGTCCTGTACTACACTGTACTGCACTGCGCACACACGACTATTCATGTGGGCCATTTTTCTTACACTAAATGAAAAATATGAAATATCCTCAATATTCATAATCTGTAATATTATTCCATAAATTTGTGTCGTGGCTGTAGTCCCCGCCGTAACACAGGTGCATATCAAAAGCATATTAGGGCCCTGGTGGGAGGATTACGTGATTTATGTGTTAAAACAAGGCTGCTCTGTTTCCATTACAACTAATAACAGCATCAAATATTTGCATTGGGTGATGGATGAAGTGGCCCGCACCTCACTGTCAGTTCATTTTTTAAGCAAACCCTCCATTCTCCGGGTAAATAAGAAGGCGTGTGTTTATTACCAGATGCTAACCGCTAACCACTAACACTTTTAGCTTCGTACAAGACTACCTCACTTCATCACGAATTCACCAACTGTCAGATTACAGCGTCCTCCTCCTCCTCTTCCTCTGCTTCTTCTTCTTCTTCCTCTTCCAGACATTATCTCCGCTGCATCTCCTTTCGGGCAGTGTTCTGTGTCGGACGGCGCAGATTGACGGCTAAATAAATGTGGGAAAAAAATGTAAAAATGCTGTTAATTAAAGTGAAAGGATTAAAGTCACGGGTGTGGAGTAAGTGACTGGCTCCGGGGCTGGTGTCCTGTTTGTTACCTTTTGTGTTCGCTGTCATTGGCTTTGCATTTGTAATAACCTAACACCATTATGTCGTTCTCTTATACAAAAGAAGGGTTTACAAACTGTGGTACAGGGACGAGTGTAAAGGCAGAGGATGTTTTTTGAGAGTAACCAGAAAGTTTGTGCAGTTCTCGGCTCCATTTCTGGATTTTTTTTTTCATTCTCATAAAGCAAAAATGTGGTTTAATCCTGGTTTGGATCTGGTTTTACCCATAGCTATAAAAAAGTGGACTCCAGTCAAATGAAGCTAATCGAGGCTAGCAGTTATAGAGGCTAATTTGGCGCAAAGTTGCATATATTAGGACTGTGAGTGTCATAGCAACCAGAGCCAATCAGGAGCGAGGATGTTGAAGGTAACGCCCCGTGTCGCTCGTACCGCCGGTTTGGCAGGGAGCGAGCGCTTAGCAACGCTGTCAATCAAACCTGTTGCTAACGCTAGGCAAAGAAGGCTCCTGATTTGTCTGTTTTTAATGTTCATATCTTGATTCACGGACAAAATTTTAAAACCCCAGGATCATGTAGAGGGTTAAAACGAACATTTAAGACCAAAATGACGAGTCTGACAGCAGCAGGTACAGAGAGAGGGACGAAGGTTTAAGTATAGAGTTGGCTGTGATCTTTAATTAGACCTGGCAAAGTAAAAGAAAAATTCAATTCTGTAGCATTTTGTCATGATCCCTGCCTGCTTCTGCCTCCTGTTTCTGCTCTGCCCCTCCCTCACCTGCCTGTCTCTGGAGCTGGGCGGAGTTCCTGGCTCCTCCCGCGTTCACCTGCTTCTCATCAGTGCAATCAACTCCACCTGCGGGAGGATAAGAGGAGCCAGGACTCTCCTCTCGGTGTCAGATCGTCTGTTCACTCACTGCTCGTCTACCTGCTTGTTTCACTGTTCGTCTGCTTGGTGTCCTGCTCGTGTCCTGCTCTTGTGTCCTGTTCGTGTTCCTGCTTGTGTCCCCTTGTGTCCCTCGTGTTTTCCTGCTCGTGTCCCGCTCGTGCTGTCCCGCTCGTGTCCGCTCGTGTCCCGCTCGTGTTCCTGCTCGTGTCCCGCTCGTGTTCCTGCTAGTGTCAGCACCCTGCTCCCTCCCTCACTGCTCTGGACTCCCGACTCTGACCCTGTTTCCCAATACCGGTTTTGTTCCTGTCACGTTTGCTCCTGCACCTCTGGACCCAGCTCCTCGTATGTTCTTCCATCACTTGTTTTGTCTGTCAATAAACACCGTAAAACTTGTCCCGAGTCTCGCATCTTTCGGTCCACCTCACACCCACATCATGACACATTTTGACTTTCTGTTTCGTCCAAGCCGCTTCTTCAGCTCTGTTAAGATTCCCCCTGGACACTGTCTTATATCTGTCTGAAGGAGGCGCTAACGACACTGAAACTAGACCTGGCAAAGTTTGGTTGAATCCAAACCTAGTGAGGCTTTTTCTGTTTTCACCTACCCCCTATCTCCGCCCACTGCTCTGTATTTAAGTATTTAAACAAAGAAATGGACTCTGGGTCACACATGCAGGCTTCAAAAATGTCTCTTCACAACTTTTAAACAATAAAAACTTAAAAATATGCTACTTGTTTTAGTTAAATGCCATCGTGAAGAGGCGGGGCTTCTGCACTTTTGAACAGGAAGTGAAAAAAAAACAAAAAAACAACATAATTAGCTTTAAAAATAGTACTAATTTATTCTGACTGCAGTTGTACTTGTAGTATTCCATTAATTCTATTTTTTTCTTGCATCCTGAGGCGTGTGTTCACCTGTGTGAGTTTAAACACTCGCTGCTTCACTTCTGCACATTTCTAGGTCGTACCGGCTCCGGCTCAGGTCCTTCCCTCCATGGTCCTCGTGTTCGAGCTGGTCTCGCTCCCAGGACTCAGCAGCCACGTCAGCTCCGTGCTGGCCTGGGGGGTGTTTCCTGTGTGTGACCCCGGCCTCCGCCTCGTCCAGGGCAGGTGGGGAACTTTTGGACACATCTCATAACTTTAACACAGTTCTACGATGCAAAAATGTCACTACTGACACATCAGTAGAGTTAATGTCTTATACAGTGCGGCCCAAAAGTCACTGACACTTTTAAATCGTCAGTAGCTCCTATAATTCTTAAGTTATTCTCACCAAATTTTAGCAGTAGATAAACTGAACCTTCTCAGATTTTTGGCAATATATACGGTTATAACTGTTCACTTACACTTGAACTTTTCACGACTTAAACTAGAAGAAGTAAAAATGTCAGTTTGTCTCTGAACAGCCTGATCCAACACACTTTACATAACATTTAAAGCATTTCATTATTGTCTGAGGTTTATTCACAAACACCTTTTCTTTAAGATAGACCCACAGGAAGAAATCAGGACTAGTCAGGTCTGTGGAGATCACATACTGCCCCCTGTCTTTGAAAAACACTTATTATTCCTTTAATGGCATTTACACTCGGGGCATCTCTGGTATTAAAATGTCGACGGTAACACCGCTGGGTTTGTGAATTTGACCCATGTGACTCAAAGTACCACTGTACAATGAGGGTTCGTTCCTCGGTGCTGTATTTGCTGAGATTAATGTCGGAAGGATCGTTCTAAATGCTCTGAAAAAATGAAAAATATTTAGAAACAAAAGAGTTATGAGTTTTTTTCAACTGTCAGTGACTTTTGGGCCACCCTGTATAAATAAAATAAATGATGTCTCTCTCTGCAGCGATGCATTTGGCTGAGGTGCCTAGTAGCTTCGTCGCTAACTTTGGCGCTTGCTGGTCTCTACTACACACCAATGTACTAGCAAAGCATTCTGGGATTTGTAGTATTAGTGGTACATGCGCTGTATACAGTTAGACCAGCTCTACTGCACCTTTGACATGATCTCACGGGCCAAATACAGTTAGACCGTGGGCCAGATTTAGCCCCTGGGCCTGAGTTTGACATATGTGACTTAGAGCGGTATAACTTCGTGAATGCTCCTGTGAGTTCTCCGATGTGTTTTCGATCAGGTTCAAAACTCCGTTGTTAAGAGGCGAGCCGAGCGGACAGCTGGACCAGTTTACAAAGATCGAGTCACTGATGTGTTCTGATCTCGACCACTGGCTCTGCAACCTCTACTTCCAGGTACTTTTATTTATTTAACTCACTTTAACGATGACTCAAGATCATTATGAACCTCTATTAACCCACTTTTGTTCAGTTTATTAGTGTATATTTCAGCAGCGGAGTAGTAAAGTACTGCAGAGTTTGACAAACAGTACTTTTTACTTCACTACATTTGAGAGCAAGTAAGATTTAGTGGGAGAAATACTCTTAAGTAAGAACTAATGTGATGTATATGATGTGTACTAGTAAAGTAGTAGCATAGAAGTAAAGTACTGTTCTTAAGTACATTTTAAGGTATTTATACTTTACTTAAGTACATTTACAGTGGATACTTTTTACTTTTACTTCACTACATTTGAGTAAAAAGTACTTTTCATCTGATTTGAAGGGTTATTTTTACCATGTTCATGGAAAAATCCTGAGTAAAGTTTTCAAGCAAAACAACAATAAACACACAAAATTCATAAGAAAAATTAAGAAACTGAACAAAATATGTCTCATTTTGAATTAATATATTTTACATTTACACTTTAACACATGAACAACACTTGAAATACTTTTACTTTTTACTCTTAAAGTGCATTTTTACCCCTGGAGAACCCAAGAACCTTTTCTTCTTTGGAAAATGATGAACATTGCATTAAATAACTGCTATAAGTTCAGTGAACACTGAAATATCCACTTTTTCAATTTTAATCCGTTATCCCCTAATTTAGGATCATGGCCAAATTTGACCCATTGGGCTCGCTAATTTATCCAAAAAGCTAAACGTCCTTTTAGACATTCTGCAAGCTATTCCTAAAAAGATGAACAAAAACACACAATTTTACCAAAAAACTACCAATTTTGTTTGGGTAGTTTTTTTGTGGTCGGCCATCTTGTCACTACCACTCAATATCCATCCACTAGTGGTCTCTACGGGGTCAGAAGTGGCACTCTGGGCTTTTTGATTTTTCTTTTTTTTTTTTTTTTAAATGGAACTTAACTTTTTTTTTTTTTTTTTCATTTTGGGTAGCAGCAATTAACTGCGGCCAAATTTGACCCCAAGTCGTTTTTTTCATGTATTTTTACTTAAGTAGTTTTTTCATGTCATAGTTTTTTCATGTTCATGTTTTTCATGTTACTTAATTAGATTTTTTCAGATGATACTTTTACTTTTTACCTCTTTATCTGCTGTTTTACTATGTATTTAATTACACATTCTTCATTTTTCTTGTACTTTTTTACTCTTAAAGTGCATTTTTAAACAGGTACTTGAACATTTTTACTTAATTACATTTTTTCATGTGATACTTTTACTTTCTACTTCTGTATCTGTACTTTTACTATGTATTTAATTACACATTTTTAATTTTTTCTTGTACTTTTTTACTCTTAAAGTGCATTTTTAAACAGGCACTTGAACATTTTTACTTAATTAGCTTTTTTCATGTGATACTTTTACTTTGTACCTCTGTATTTGCACTTTTACTACGTATTTAATTACACATTCTTCTTTTTTTTTTTTCTATCTTTGCTCGCGTCTCTGCTCACGTCTCTTCGGAGCAGCTCTGTGGCTCTGGTGCAGGGGTCAGATTTGGGGATTTTCTTTAGATAAAAGCTTTTTATGGAGAAAATTAAAAAATGGCCCCCAGAGACCAAACAAGAACCACATCTTTACCCAGGTTCCCGGATATATTTGGGCTGATGCATTGATTAGATTAGTAAACATCATAATTGAATTAAAATCCACAACAAAGCTGAGGTTGGGCCTGTGTTTCAGACGGTGACATGCTGCTTGTGTTACTGCCGCAGTTTTACTTTGACGTGAGACAGTTTCAGATGTAAAGCACATTGATTTATGTAGATCAAACTGGATTATTTTAAGACCCTATATTACACAAAAATGACTCTTTGGAGCTTTAAATCATGTTATAATGTTGTTTTCTCCTCAAAAACAGACCTGGAGTTGAGTTTTGTTTCATTCACACATGTTTAAGACACAAACTGCAGATTTAGGCTGAGTTTTTATCTGAAATGGGGGAAACCCCCCCCCACACAAAAAAAAAAAAACACTGTTCCACCTTGTGATGTCATGAAGTGGTGATACAGGAAGTGCTCAGAATATTTAAGTAAAAGTATCAAAGTACTTGTTTAAAATGTAGGATGGAGATTTGTTTAGATAATTTTTTTTCAACAGAAACAACTGAGTTGGTAATTTATTTGTTTTTTTCTGTTTTTTTTAATGTCTTTTTTTTTTGTATATTTTTGCTTTGCTTAATTTCTGGTGTTAAAAATAAACCTTCAGACTTTTCAGCAGGTCTCAAACTATAATAAAAATACTTTTACTTTTCAGTCCTGTTCAAAAATGTAGTGGAGTAGAAAGTACAGATACTGCTCTCAAATGTGGTGAAGTAAAAGTGAAAAGTAGATCTTATATTACACAAAAATGACTCTTTGGAGCTTTAAATCATGTTATAATGTTGTTTTCTCATCAAAAACAGACCTGGAGTTGAGTTTTGTTTCATTCACACATGTTTAACACACAAACCTCCAGATTTAGGCTGAGTTTTTATCTCAAACGCGAAAACCCCCCCAAAAAACACACTGTTCCACCTTGTGATGTCATGAAGTGGTGATACAGGAAGTGCTCAGAATACTTAAGTAAAAGTATCAAAGTACCTGTTTAAAATGTATTTAAAGAGTAAAAAGTGAAAGTAGTTTTGAGATCTTTGAGATTTGTTAAGATTTTTTTTTTTTAACAGAAACAATTGAATTAGTGTTTTTTGGGGGTTTTTTTGTTGCTTTTTTAAAATATTTTTGTTTTGCTCAAATTCTGAACGTGTTAAAAATAAATCTTCAGCCTTTTCAGCAGGTCTCAAACTATAATAAAAATACTTAACAAATCTTTATCCTACATTTGAAGATCTCAAACTACTTTTTCTTTTTACTCTTTAAGTACATTTTACTTAAGTATTCTGAGCACTTCCTGTATCACTTCATGACATCACAAGGTGGAACAGAGTGTTTTTTTCTCCGTTTGAGCCGCTGAAATCTGCAGGTTTGTGGGTTAAACGTGTGAATGAAACAAAAAAACACAAGTCCAGGTCTGTGTGTGACGAGGAAACGACTTTAAAACCACGTGTTTAATCTGTGAACACAATCTGTCGTCAGGTCCAGAGGCTTCGTGCTGCTCCGCCCCCGCCCGACGCACCTGCCCCGCCGCCGACGCAGACCCATCCACACCCCCAGCACCACCTGCACCTCCCCCCCGGCTACAGGTGGGTGGAGGAGTCAAAAAGGTTCATACTATTCAACCAGGAACCAAATATAAGACGTTACTGAAGTGAGATTTAGTGGGAAAAATGGTCTCAAGTGTGTGATGCGGTGGGACGTTTGGAAGTAAAAGTAGTAAAGTAATGAAGTATAAGTAGTAAAGCGCTGCAGAATTTTACCATGAGTACTTTTTACTTCACTACATTTGAGAGCAAGTGAGATGTAGTGGGAGAAATACTATACTATTTAAGTATATTTTAAGCAGTTACTTTAATACTCTTAATTTGATTTTTCCATGGGATACTTTTACTTCAATATTTAAAAATTTTTTTTTTTTTTTTTGCCTTAGTGTCTGTACTTGTATTTCTTTGCTTTTTTGGTATCTGTACTTTTACTTTTACTTTTACGTAAGTATTTCTTTGCTTTTTTGGTGTCTGTACTATCTGTACTTTTACTTTTACTTTTTACTATTTAAGTATATTTCAAATAGGTACTTTAATACTCTTAATTAAATTTTTCCATGTGATACTTTTACTTTTTCTTCAGTATTTTTTTTGCCCTAGTATCTGTACTTTTATTTTTATGTGAGTATTTCTTTGCTTTTTTGGTATCTGTACTTTTATTTAAGCAGCAAAACTGAGTACTTAGATAAGATAAAACATGCAAATTACTATAAAAGTGAAAGAAAACTAAATAAATGACTATTTTTAATCAATTTAAAACTATAAAAGTACTTCACACCTGCACCAAAACATGAGCGTTACTTCAAAATAACACTACACTTCTGTTTTTACTTGGAAACTCCTGTTATAAGACGGATTCTGAGTGAATCTGTGTGTTTTTCGCTCACCTCTGGCCCTCTCCACAGAGCCGGGGAGACCACAGCGGCGCCGTCTCTCCACGGGTCCCCGCTCCTCCTGTCGTCTGACTCGCCGTGCTCCTCCTCAGGTAGGGCGCCGGCGTTCGGGACCCCCGACTAGGGCACGGCGGGGGGTAAATGTCACCCTAATGTCACCCGCTCTGAGACTCTGTGACTGGCAGGTCTTCCACTGCGGCGAGCGCTTCAGGGCCGGGCAGAACCTGGCAGAAGCTTCAAAAGACGTTTCCTCGTTTAAAATCTGTTCTGGGATATGCAGGATTTTAAGAATAGCTGAGGTTATTGTAAATATTTGAACTGTGTCCATAGTAGATCTGACAGAGCTTTGGTTTAAAGCCAAGTTCACTTAAATATGTGTATAATGGCACATACATTATAACATCCATCTTTATGAAATGAAGTACAGTGGTCCCTCGTTTATCGCAAAAAATAACCCGAAATCCGCAAAGTGTCAGCTTTATTCTATCTGTTTCTTGTCTGTAAAACCCCTCACCACACACTTTATACACTTTTCTCACACAGGCATTAACATTTTCTCACATTTCTCTCTTGTTTAAACACAAAGTTCAAACCTTCGTCGGTGCCTTTGTCGGTGCAGAACGTTTCATCGACACTGTGGGTTTTGTCGAGGAGAAAACTTGCAAACATACAGCACTTCAGAGTCACACTGTGATCCAACATTTATGTAAATTTGTCTGACACATTCTGTACTGTACAGGAGACACGGAGGAGACTGATGGACAATGGTCTACAGTCCCTCCCAATCAGGCCAATGGTCTACAGTCCCTCAGCCAATCAGGACGCAGAACACAATGGTCTACAGTCCCTCAGCCAATCAGGACGCAGAACACAATGGTCTACAGTCCCTCAGCCAATCAGGACGCAGAACACAATGGTCTACAGTGTTTAGCCAATCAGGACGCAGAACACAATCACAGTCCCTCAGCCAATCAGAGCTGGGAATCAGACCAACAACCTGTGGGTCAGTGGGCAAACGCTGTACCGACTGAGCCACTGTCGTCCATATAAAACATTTAAAACTGGAGCAGGTGTGAGAATAAACATTCGTCACAGGATTATTAATTAATTTGCGATTATGGCACCAAAATATCCAGTTTTACTTGATCTATTGACGTATTCCAGTTACTTTTATTTACTGCTTGTTTTTTGTTAAATTGAGTTTTACTTTAGTACAAAATCAAAGTTCCGTAAGAACATGCCAGAATCTAAAAACTCCTCCAAACCTCACACTACACAGTCCTTCCTGTCGCGAGCAGGATTCGAACCACAAACCTTCGGCTCAGGGGGCAAATACTCTACAAACCGACTCATTTAACACGATACACAACAAGAAGTAAAAACGAAGTGTGTCTCAGTGAAGTATTCTCTTTATACTTGTCATGTTTTTACCCAGAACATAGTAGTAGTAGTACTCGATTTTGTTACTTAAGTAAAAGTACAGATACTGGAGCAAAAAATACTCATGTAAAAGTATCACATGAAAGCATCTACTTAAGTAAAAGTATTAAAGTACCCGTTTAAAAAATTTACTTAAAGAGTCAAAAGTAAAAGTAGTTTTGAGGTGTTTGTTTTTTTTTTTTTTTTTTTTTTTTTTTTTTTGTATATTTTTTGTTTTTCTCAAATGATAAATGTGTTAAAACAGCCTTTTCAGCAGGTCTCAAACTATAATAAAAATATTTCTACTTTTCAGTCCAGTTCAAAAATGTAGTGGAGTAGAAAGTACAGATACTGCGCTCAAATGTACTGAAGTAAAAGTAAAATGTACTTAAAGGTTCTATATTACATAAATTGGTTCTTGTGAGCTTTAAAATCATGTTCTAAAGCTGTTACCTCCTCAAAAACACACCTGGAGTCGTGTTTTTTCCATTGACACATGTTTGAGTAACATCTCCAAAGCTCAGAACGCTCTGTTCCACCTTGTGATGTCATGAAGTGGTAGTTTTCAACCATTTTAACAGCTCCTTTTACCTTTAGTTCAGCACAAATTGGCAATTCCAGGTCTGAAATTATATCCAAATGATTCTAGTGAAGGTGTGTGGAGTTTAAAAACACAGTGGAGCACTTCCTGTATCACCACATGATGACATCACAAGGTGGGACAGAGTGTTTTCAGTTTGAGAGAAGAACTCATCTTAAATCTGCAGGTTTTGTGTGTTAAACATGTGAATGAAACAAAAAAACACAACTTTAGGTCCGTTTGTGACGAGGAAAACAATATTAAAATAACATAAATCAGAAAACAACGTAATATGAGCCCTTTAAGTAAAGTATCGATACCTAAAAATGATACTTTAGTCACTCGTTTTACTTCATAGTTTGTGTATGTATATGCAGTTCTCACATTCACTCACGCTCAAGCTTCGTTCGCTAACTTCATGCTAATTTAAACAGAGGAAATGATATTCTCGAGTCATTTATTTGTTCAGATCTTTGTCGATTTCCTCGGCGAGGTGCGAACGTGTTTATGTTTCTGTCACAAACCCTGAGAACGAGCGAGGCCGGTGACACTCCAGCGAGGCCGTTCATCTGAGGTCACGCCGCACGTAAACTTAACTAATAATATATTTACCCGTGAACCCGCTTTAAACCCGCCCTCGGACCGCGGAGTCTCCCAGAACATTCGTGTTTAAAATGAAACACAGACTCGCTTGGATCTACAGCACATATGACCGGCTCCTTTGTTATTAATACATCCCCCATATTTTCCAACTTTCCTCTTTTTTTTTAACCCACATGGCTCATCTTTATTTAACAGTGCTCAAAAGTTTCTGGTGTGAGCTGCTTTAAACATCACACAGGCTTTTTAATTACAAATGCGTTGTGACAGGTCTGCTGGGTAGCACCCTGGCCCATTTTATGCATGATGTCGGCTGACAGCTCGGCACTGTTCTCCCAGCGCTGAAACATGTGGAAGAAATTGGTCTTTTACATTTCACAGCTTGTCGCTTCCTCTGCCGCCTGACCTCTGACCCCCCACCGAGATGCTGACGCCCACAAGGGAAGCGTCCCGGGCCGGAGAGTCGAAGGAGGGAGGCTTTTGTTTTGGCGTAAAGGTGCCCACAGGTCCCGTCGGCGCACACGCATGTTTGGACGGCAGGTGAGGTGGGTTCTGCCTGGGAAGTGAACCCGAGCTCGGTGGAAAAAAAAAAAAAAAAAACTCTGGATCAAAAGGTGTCCTGAGCATAACACCTCACCCACACTGTTCTCTAAGCAAACCTGACATTTGGGGCGCATTTGCATAGCGAGCCGTTCACGTTGCGTTAGCTCTGGAGTGAATTATGGCATACCGATGAGCGAAGATTACGTCAAGGTTGAAGGGAGCGATCGGACGCACGACGGTAACCCAGCCAAAAATGCAAATCCAATTCAGCGAGGAAAAGAGGAACAAATTATACTCGCGTTTTGCCGTCTTCTGTCAAGTCTGGAGTTTGAGACATTTCCTTCCTATTTCATGGCTCTGCGGGTGCGACGCGAGCGCTAGCTGCTCCCCTCATTGTCTTTTCGGAGTAAGGACAAGTATACGGAGAGCCCTGTCATCATTGGAGCACACTGGAGCCTGACGGAGAGACTGGAAGTTTGTATTCCTGAGGCCTTAAGTTAATTAATCCCTGTAGAAAAATCACAGTGTGCAGCGAGGTGTCAGTTACAGAACACAGCCTGACATCCCAGTCCCAGATAAGAACTACAGCAAGTTTCTGTCTGCATACGAGATGTTCTTTTCCACAGTTTCAAATCGAACTCGCCGACTATTATAACGGGCTCGTGCTGTAACTTACGACAAGGTTTTTGCCCGTGTAAAAAATTAAAATAATGTAAAATAGTCCCAATAAACTTGAGTTCGTTGTTGTGTCAGATCGTTAAAACTCCTCAAAAACTGTTGTGTTTTCTGCAAAAGTGAACATTTTTATTTCTGTAGCTCATTTAAAGAACTTCATGCTTCACATAAAAGTAAAAAAAAAAAAAAAAAAATAAATAAAACAGCATACAGCTAACACAATACATGGAAAAATAACAATAAACCTCCTGTAAATTCTGTCTCGCTCGTATTAAATACCAGGGAGGAGAGGCGGGATGTAAGCTTTCTTAAAAATACAAAAAAATAAAGGACATTTGAATTAAGTTATAAACCAGTATATGTGAAATAAAATCCCTTTAAACCAATAAATAAAAAATATATATTTTGAATAGTCCAATAAACTTAAGTTTACTGTTGCATTAAACTGTTAAAACTGTTGTGTTTGCAAAATCTTACTTTTTTTTTTTTCTATAGCTCATTTAAAACAATTTCTGCTGATGAAAGTGCTTCACAAAAGTAATAAAACATAAATAAAACGGCATACAGATAACACCATACATGGAAAAATAACATTAAAACACCTGTATATCTTGTCAGTTTGTATTAAATGCCAGGGAGGAGAGTCGGGTTTTCAGCTTTCTTAAAAATACAAATAAATACATGACATTTGAATTAAGTTATAAAACAGTATATGTGAAATAAAATCCCTGTGAGCCAATAAGTAAAAAAAAAAAAAAAATAAAAAGTCATTTAAAATAGTCCAACAAACATAAGTTCACCGCATTCATTGCATCAAATTGCTAAAACTCTTCAAAACTGTTGTGTTGTTTGCAAAATCTTACTTTTTTTCCCCCATAGCTCATTTAAAACCGCTTCCTCTGACCAAAGTGCTTCACAAAAGTAAAAATAAAAAACAAAAAAAAAGCATACTGGCAACACAATACATCTGCATAAAGTTATAAACTAGTGTATGTGAAATGAAATCCCTCCGAGCCAATTAAAAAATAAAATAAAATAAAAAATAAAATATTTATTAGTTCATTGTTCCATCAAATCATCATAAAAGTAACAAAATATACAGATAGAAAAAAAAACAAAACAATAAAACACCTGTATATCCTGTCTGGCTCATATTAAATGCCAGGGAGGAGAGGCGGTTTTCAGCTTTCAATAAGTAAAAAAAAAAGGAAAAAAAATTAAACACATGCAGTTTAAACACAGGCATTTTTTTTTTTCTTCTTTTTTTTTTTTTTAAATGTATTTCTATTTTTACACTACCACTAAGAGCACAATGCCAGCAGTAATGATGTGTTAGCGCTGGAACTTTCCTGCTTTATACAGATATCACGTCTTATGTTTCAAATACATTACAGAATAATAAGTACGTCCATGCGCCGTTCGTCCAGTCGATCCGTCGTCGAGCTTTTAGCGAGAGATTAGCTCAGAGCTCGATGGGTGAATTGACCTTTCCATCAAGTGAAGCGTCCAGCCACCGTGGGTTTGTCTGCGGCCACATGACTCACTCCATCAGCGTCGCCTTCAGTGAATCACACGAGATATTTGAAATAACTATTAACATTTCATTAAAAAAATACAGATCGTCCTCTTCACTCTTCACTGTTCGGTCGTGTCCCACTGCGAGCGTCCCCGGGGCTGGTCCCATCATCCCGTCCCAGACCACACTATGACCTCACCGTCTCAATCAGTCGCAACGCTCCTCCGCTGATTATAACATGACATTATCCTTATTTACAAATGGGATTTTTAACTATGTCCAGAGATTCGATGCAGCAGCGCACGGCGGCTGTGGTCAGAGCAGCCTAGGGGACGGATGAGGTAGCTCCCTGCGTGTTTTTGGTAACGTAATGGCAAAAGTGACGATAAGATAAGAATTTAAAGATGGTTATTTTGTTGTTAAACATGTTCTTGGTTTAGTTTGTCAGGTAATAGTATAGAAAATAATCCCCTGCAGTTGTTTTGTGCTTTGTTAACCAGAAATAAGTTGTTTTTAGGAGGTAGATGGTTTAGATTAACCTGTGCGCCATCGTTTATTAGATTAAAACTGTAGTTATCTCAAAATTGGACGTGTTTTCTCAATAATAACATGATTTTGTGAGGGTACGACGTGTTGCTGAAGAAAAACGATGATGTTCAAACTATTTTTACGCCAATGAGACGACAAAAAGACAAGGTTAAGCTAGAATTACCCCCTAAGAAGTCTATTTTTTATGATTTTAAACTACGTTACAAAGACAAACTGGTAATATATATGAATTATATTTGTTCTGTTGTGCTCAGTGGTTCTAAAAGTTTTTAATCAGGTTGTATTTGTTGATTAAAGAAGCGTCGTTTTGAGTGAACCTCGAAGAAATGGCTATGATTCAAGAGAAGCACAGTGTGTGTCGTGGTTTTATGGGGTTATTTTAAAGATATCGTGTTTCGAGCGAAGATACGGGACGTTACTGAACTAAAATTAAAGATACAGACGTGATCGCAAACATAGACGAGGCTCTGCTGCAGCGAAATATGGAAAGAAATCCAGTCCCGTCCTGATAGAGACCATAGACGTGGATTAAATGAGGTAAAACACTTGTCTGATTATGATATGTTCTCAGCTGCATTTGTGATTCAGCTTTTAAATTGTAAAGAGACTTCGTGGACATTGTATTTGTGAAGGAAGTGGTTTCAGATGAGGTAGAGACTTGAAAGAAGTTTGTCTGATGAGATGAATGAAGTTACAGACAGCAGCACATGCGTTATGTTTCAAGGGAGTTTTTGCAGTACTTATACCTCGAGAAAAGTACTATCTATAGAAGACTGGTCCTTTACTGGTCTCATAAATGGATAAACTGTTAGATGTTTAAGCAAAGGTAGAATATGACACTAAAAAGATGGTTATAATCACTGAAAAGATGGATTACAGGACCTCGTGTCAACCTGAAGATGAAGAGCTGTGTCCTGTAACCAAAGAAGCAGGTTCCAGTGTCGACATCTTAATCCTGGAGAACCCAAGAACCTTTTCTTCTTTGGAAAATTATGAACATCGCATTAAATTACTGCTATAAGTCCACTGAACACTGACATATCCACTATTTCAATGTTAACCCTTTATTGGGTCAAATTTGACCCATTGGGCTCGCTAATGTATCCAAAAAGAATATTAAATGTACTTCTAGACATTCTGCAAGCTATTATGAAAAAGATTAACAACATAAAAAACTACAAAAAAACACAATTTTACCAAAAAACTACCAATTTTGTTTGGGTAGTGTGGTCGGCCATCTTGTCACTATCACTGTGGCTCATTTTAGTTCAATATTCATCCAATAGGTGTCTCTATGCAGGGGTCAGAAGTAGCACTCTGGGTTTTTTGAATTTTTTTAAATTGAAATTTGAAATTTTTTGGGGGGTAACAGCAATTAACTGTGGCCAAATTTGACCCCGTGGGTTCTACAGGGTTAAAATAAGTATGTGTCACATTCTTCTCATTCTGAGAAATAAGTTCACCTCAATGTTGAAGACACAGAGTTTTCAACACAAGGTTTAAGAGTAAAACAAATAAAACAAAAAAATCATGCTTTCAATTATTTATTTATTTTTGTTTAGTTCTTTTTACTTTTTAAAAATTATGTATTTATTTACTTATTTTCATTATTTTTATTTTATTTCATTTTTTTTTTTTTTTTATTTTGTATATTATTACTTGGTTTAATTTAACTGTGGATATGGTAGACCAATAAGTACGAGAAGGAAAAAACCCACCTATAACGTTCAGTTTTCTGTATAATATGGTTAAAAACATGAATTGTGATGAATAAAAAGTGGAATGAAACAGTTTAATAGAGAGTTTGTGTTTGGAATGAGTCATAGACGTTATTAATTCAACCTTTTACAGCTCAAATCTGAAAAAACAGGAAAAAAAAACTAAAAATCTCAACGACGACAAAGAAAAAAACCCCGGTGTTAAATCTTGATGCCAAAAATTCTATATAATTTAACATTTAGTGAGCGATAAGTTTATATTGTGATTATCGAGGCTTAATATCCAAATATGTGTAACGCGACACCCAATTTGCTGATTAAAAGTGAGCACAAACTCTTCACCTCGTCTCTGGGGTAATCTGCGAGGCAACGACCTCTGACCCCTGCGTAACTCTGTACCAGCGATCGAGCGATTAGAAAACCTAGGTGGGCAACACGCCGCCATCTTGGTTTGTCGGAACGTCGGCGGTGACCCTGCGATCGGGTCCTGACGAGCGCCGAACCCTCCGGTGCTTCTTCCCTCGTCCAGTCATCTGAATTCCTCCCCTGAAAATGTGTGTGCGTGTCCACATTGTTGTTCTTGTGTTGTTTCCGTGTGTGGGAGCTTGTGTATGCGGGGCTGAGTACATGTGTGCAGCGGTGTGTACACAGCTCAGAGCAAAGGGGGGCATGCTGGGAGTTTGTTGTTGGTCTTGAGAGACGCAGAGGCTGGAGTTGTGGCAGATAAACGCTCACAGTTCATGGACGTAGCCCTCAGCTCCGAGTGTCAGCGCTGCCTCCGCACTCAGCACACACACACACACACACATACATACACACACACACTGTGTGAGTGTGTGTGTGTGTGTGTGTGAGAGTGTGTGTCCGAGTGTCAGCGCTGCCTCCGCACTCAGCACACACACACATGCACACACACACACACTGTGTGAGAGTGTGTGTGTGAGAGAGAGTGTGTGTCCAAGTGTCAGCGCTGCCTCCGCACTCAGCACACACACACTGTGTGTGTGCTGAGTGTGTGTGTGTGTGTGTGAGAGAGAGAGAGTGTGTGTGTGTGTGTGTGAGAGTGTGTGTGTGTGTGTATTAAGATGGTGTAATAGTATCAGTGCGGTCCATATAAGTATATGGTTGTATGTATATGTGTGTGTGTGTGTGTATATGTGTGTATGTGTGTACATGTGTGTACATGTGTGTATATATATATATATATATATATATATGTGTGTGTATATGTGTGTGTGTGTGTGTGTGTATATATGTGTATATATGTGTGTGTGTGTGTGTGTATATGTGTGTGTATGTGTGTATATGTGTGTATATATGTGTATGTGTGTGTGTGTATTTATGTGTTTGTGTGTATATATGTGTGTACATGTGTGTATATATCTGTATGTGTGTGTGTATGTGTATATGTGTGTACATGTGTGTATATGTGTGCATATGTGTACATATGTGTGTGTGTGTTTATTAAGTTGTTCTACACTCGTCTCTGTGTCTGTTCATTTCTCACGTTGACTCTTTACTCTTTTGTTTTAGTTTGTTGGACACGATTCACAAACCTCCTGCTCCTCCACGGGCTTCTGTGTGATGGAAAAATTTGCACAGTTGCCACGGCAATTAACCATTCAAAACAAAATATTATATCTCATGAATGTTCTTTTTTTTTAAATGAACAAAAAACTGAAACCCTCGAAGGCCGAGCGTGTTTATTCTGGAGACGTCTGGATAAGATTCACAGAGATAAAGAGTCAGTGATGGAAGATTAGCACCGTTGTCATGGCAATTAATATTTCAAAACTAAATACTACATCTCTTGAACGGTACTTGAAATGTGGCATATAAACAAAAAAAAAACAGTTTGGACAGAAACGAAGCTGATATAATCTTTAAATACGAAGCAAATACAGACGATAAACGATAATATTGAAATTAATTTATGGCACTGACACAAAAACTAAATCTTCAGAGCAGATTTAAACCACGAAAACGATTTTAAATGTACAATATTGTTAAAAATCATGAGCGGCAATAAACAAACAGCAGAAGGAAACACTTTAGTCGTTAGTTTGAGTCTGTAATGAGTCACAGAAGTTATTAATTTAACATTTTACGGTTTAAATCTGATCATACAGCCAAAAAACATACAAAAAAAGTACACAGAAAAGTACTCAGGATGAATATTTACCCAAAAAATATAGTTCCAGCTTCATATTTAGAGCCATAATTAATAATTTAGGAAAACAAATAAAAAAGTTAAACCTGCTATAAAAGTCGGATTTACACAAAAAATTGAGTTTTACGACATTTATACCTGATTATTCAGACGCTCAGCTCAGTTAAAGTTCATTTCTGCAGCTCATTTAAAACATTTTCCTACAACCTTTAGT
>JAIEZT010000021.1:22066910-22189410 GCA_019594935.1 Periophthalmus modestus | reverse complement strand
CATACATGTACATACACACATGTACATACACACACATACACACATGTACATACACACACATACACTGTGGTCGTACATGTTCTCTGTGTACAGTCATACTCACACTCGTAGACTTTACCGACTCCTCGTCCTGCTCAGAGGCTCCATTAATCAGTGACGACCTTAATAAACGTGTTTGTTAATATGACTTTTATTCGTGTGCAGCCTCTGCAGACTGTTTTTCTCTCTCCTTTTGGCCTTTTCTGGGAACGTTCAGTAAGTCTGTCAGATGTCGTGCTGTAGAACCCAGTTGTCTAATGATTAAGTGGAGTGATCTCCAACCTGCCCCAGCCTGTGAGCGCCGGGATCCGATTTCAGCCCTTCAACCTGCAGTCAGGCCTAATTAAAATGAATTTTCTCCAGGCGACCACTTTGCCCACAGGGCAGCGGTCCAGCTATAGACGAATCCACTCCGAAGGTATTGCATTAAATGTGTTGTGTGGAGACAGAACATTGGGCCTTATATATCCACTGCATTTGCCCTGTGCTTTGTTTCCTGCTCCTTCCACCTTTTTATTGTGCTCATCACTCTGGAATCCCTGCTTGCTTTGGCAAAGATTGCCTTGTGAAAGCGGAGGGAGGTTTTATAGGGCTCTGCCTATTTACTACTTCCTGGGCCTAGTTTATCTGAGAGGAGGAGAGAGATGGAGCAAGACATGAAAAGAGAAAATAGGAAAGGTAAAGTGAGCCCGAGAAGGCGGCTTATTCCAATGGTAGATCTCATTAACATACATCAGTGAGTATTTCACAAGTTGAAGCAGAAAGGCACTAAGCCCACCCAAGGGCGACACAGGCAGGGCTGACAGGAACAGCCAGCCGTTAACGCGCTGGCGGCTTAACAAAGACTCTGTGCTCCCAAGTACCTCAGTGAAATATTTAAAGCCCCACTTCCTAACTGCATTTGACTGTGTTTATGACGATGACAGTAAATGACTTGTATGGAGAAAACATTGCCAGCTGCTCCGCTCTCACATATTTAACAGAGGCGTCGTCACTGTACACACGAGCGTCCCAGATGAACTCCGGCTGAATGATGGCGTGCCGTATGCGATTTCGCCGTCGCTCGTGTCTCGTGTCAGCTGAGGCGAGGCTGAGATATAGAAGAGGCTCCGAAGTGCCAGGCATACTGTCACTGTCACCGCGTGCATCCCCCAAGATAAATTCACAGGCCTGTTTCCTGCTTTGATTACAAATGACATCCGCATGTGTTCTCCCCAACTCCTGCTCCTCACAGAAGAAGCCAATCAACAAGACAAATAGCAGGAGCGGCAGCAGGAGCGGCAGCAGCACAGCGCAGCCTCAGAAGCCTCACAAACACAAGACGATCTCTGTGGATGAGATGGAGGAGTACACATTCTCCCTACAGTAAGTCTCTCATTATCCTGCAGTATGTGAGTACACAGGGACGGACAGCTACCAGAGCCTCGCAGTATCACCCGAAGACTCTGAAAACAACACTCACACTGAGCCCCTGCCCCATCCGCAACATCCAACTGCATCTCGTTAGCGAACCAGGAAGTTACGAGTCAGGTCTAGGCAGTGTCGGCCAGTAAAATTACAATGATCAACCCGAGCTAAAATATAAGCTGTTCATTGATTTTAGTTGTGAAACGTTAAACAGATAAACATGTAGTACTGTATTTTCCGGACTATAAGTGTCACTTTTTTCATAGTTTGTCTGCGACTTATACTCGGATGCGGCTTATATGTGAATTTATTAAAATATGCACTTTCACGTCTGAGTTTTTGCCACACTGACAACTGCGTGAGGGCACTCTCGACTTGTACCAGTATGACAACCATCTACCTCCAGAGCAGTACTTCCTCTACCTCCAGAGCGGTACTTCCTCTACTTCCAGAGCGGTACTTCCTCTACTTCCAGAGCGGTACTTCCTCTACTTCCAGAGCGGTACTTCCTCTACCTCCAGAGCGGCACTTCCTCTACTTCCAGAGCGGTACTTCCTCTACCTCCAGAGCAGTACTTCGTCTGCTTACTAAGTTGAATGCTCATCTACTAGAGTGGTACTTCGTCTACTTCCAGAGCGGCGTTTTGTCTACTTCCAGAGCAGCGCGTCGTCTACTTCCAGAGAGGCGTTTTGTCTACTTCCAGAGCGGCGTTTTGTCTACTTCCAGAGCGGCGTTTTGTCTACTTCCAGAGCGGTACTTCGTCTGCTTACTAAGTGGAATGCTCATCTACTTCCAGAGCGGCGCTTCATCTACTTCCAGAGCGGCATTTTGTCTACTTCTAGAGCAGCGCTTCGTCTACTTCCAGAACGGCGCTTTGTCTGCCTTCAAAGCGGCGCTTCATCTACTTCCAGAGCGGTACTTCGTCTACCTTCAGAGCGGCGCTTCGGCTACTTCCAGAGCGGTACTTTGTCTGCTTACTAAGTGGAATGCTCATCTACCAGAGCGGCGCTTCGTCTACTTCCAGAGTGGCACTTTGTTTACCTTCAGAGCGGCGCTTCGGCTACTTCCAGAGCGGCGCTTCGTCTACTTCCAGAGCGATACTTTGTCTACTTCCAGAGCGGCGTTTTGTCTGCTTCCAAAGCGGCGCTTCGTCTACTTCTAGAGCGGCGTTTTGTCTACTTCCAAAGCGGCGCTTTGTCTACTGTGAGTGGCATTTCGTCCAATTCCAGAGTGGCGCTTCGTCTACCTTCAGAGTGGTACTTCGTCTACTTCCAGAGCGGCGCTTTGTCTACTTCCAGAACGGCATTTCGTCCAATTACAGAGCGGCGCTTCGCCTACCTTCAGAGCGGTACTTCGTCTACTTCCAGAGCGATGCTTCGTCTACTTCCAGAGTGTTGTTTCATCTACTTCCAAAGTGGCGTTTCGTCTACTTCCGTCTACTGTTAATATCTGACATTAACAAACCAGACACGTGTTCAGTTCTGTCTGTGCTTCATGAAGCTGAATAAATATAAATGTGTTTCGTTAGCGTGTCGTACTGATATTCAGCCTGTTCTTCTCTGTTTTATTATTATTATTATAATTTGCCTTTAAAGATAAAATGTCTGGTCTTGGTCTCGGATTTTGTAAAATAAATTTTCCTCAAAAAATACGACTTATAAATGATTTTTTATCAGTTTTCTGCATTTTTCACTGATGCGACTTATCCTCCAGAGCGACGTATAGTCTGGAAAATACAGTAATATACAGATCAGCTCTGAACCAAAACAAATATAACTTTTTACAGCCTACTGCAGTTTATTTGAAACTGGGTTAAGATTAAATAATATATATGTAGTAGTTAGTAATTGTAAGCAGTAATCTAAATACATTTGAAATTAAGTAGTCGGAGTAGTAATGACAATATTATTTCTTATTACTTCAGCCTAAATCCTTCTGGTCTTATGTACAACCTAAAACAAGTTGAATAATGTTTGATTTTGAATGTGATGGCAGAATAAAATAAATACATAAATAAATAAATGAATAAATTAATTAATTAATTAATTGATAAAAAAAAATAAATACATAATGAATAAATAAATAAATAAATTAATTAATTAATTAATTAATTGATAAATAAATAAATACATAAATAAATAAATAAATAAATAAATAATTAAATAAATAAATACAATAAATAAATAATCTGAAATAATCGGACCATTACTGCGTCTGGAGTAGTGTATGAAGTAGTGGTATTGCTAACAAAAGTACCTGGAGCGTTTTAGTCATGTTTGTACTGTTTTAACATGCACATACTCAGTACTTTTACTTATATTTGTACATGCATATATCACACAGAACATAAAAGTAATGTGTAAGATTTACTTGAGTTGGTTTTCTGACTTTTTTCCACCTCTGGCATCTGGACACGAGTTCACAGTGTTAAATTACTGGATACAGAGTTCCTTTGTGGTTAAGTGTGGACTTTAGAAATAATACGGTTTTAAACTGAGCTAACACTACACAGGCACACATGCGGTTTAGCTGCTTCCTATTCTGCCCGGCGACAAACGTACTTTTAAAATTCGTTTTTCTTTCTCGAATTGGCTCATAGCGAGTGACTTTAATGAGGAAATACGTGTGAATATAATGCAAACACTGCCTGATTTCCACACGCTTTGGTCAATTGTGTTAAAAGCTCAAAGGTACACAACATAATGTCATGGAGCATCAAAATCAGCTACGAGCAAAACAAGCTTATTCCAACCCAAAAAAAAAAAGTCAGAGGTATTTGTTTTTGTACTAAATTAAAGGGGAGGGGATTACCACATAGGACTATAGACTAGGGGGTACGCAGACAGAAAAAACATCACGTCTCCCGAGATTTAGAAGTACCCACATTTGCTCATTTCGGGGAGTTGGTAATTTCTAGCTTTGGGTCACATATTAAACAAGATCAGAGCCTCGTCCTAGTCCCCGACATCTTGCGTTGAACATATACTGGGGGAATTACCGGCGTATCCTGCCAGCGCATGACGACACTTGGACTATCTGCAGGGAGCGCAAACACGACAACGGCGAGCACAAAGGGACACAATTAAATGGGTTTGCACGATTGTATTCATAGCGCTGGCTCCGTGTGTACCTCTGAGCTGTGGCTGGGGTAGTTTTTTTTAGGTATTGGGTTTGCTGCTTGCTCCCTAATGCCTGCAGAATAAATGCATTTATTGATTTCATCTTTACAAACAGAGTCTCGTAAAGCTCACGGCTGTTTATTTGCCCTCACCTAATCAGGACATTACAAAGATAGGCAGGTTGGTTTTAACGCTGACGTCTAAAGACTCTCAAAGTCAAGCCTGCGTTTGGTGTTTTTTTGGAGCTTTCTTTACTCTTGTGTTAGTCAGAATTCACTTGTATTTTACGTAACCATAATTGATGTGTTCTTTATGGCTCGTAGCACATCTGCTGGTATGTGGGCCCTGCATGCGTGAGCTTTATGTTGTGAGAACTGTACAGAGAAGGAAGTTACTGCCATCTATTGAGCCACGAGAGACTGAACTCCGGCTCAGTGAGGTTTTCTGCACAAATCAGACTCTGGAGCAGGTCTGGCACCATAACACGTTTGGAAATCTGATATTTAAGCTCGATATTTGGCTGGAAAGTGAATATAGAAGGTAAACGAGCGAATGGAAATGCATTTATGGCACTGACAGGAAAACACGAGCAGATTTAAAGCATAAAATGATACGAAAAAAGAAAAATATCATTATATATAAAACAGAATACTTTTCTTCAGTAGTGTCACATATTAAGGAAAAATGCACTTTCCTATTTGAAATCTGAACCAGGTCTAAACCAGGACTAAACCAGGACTAAACCAGGACTAAACCTGCACTAAACCAGGACTAAACCAGGTCTAAACCAGGACTAAACCAGGACTAAACCAGGACTAAAGTAGGACTAAACCAGGACTAAACAGGTCTAAACCAGGACTAAACCAGGACTAAACCAGGTCTAAACCAGGTCTAAACCAGGACTAAACCAGGATTAAACCAGGACTAAACCAGGTCTAAACCGGGACTAAACCAGACTAAACCAGGACTAAACCAGGACTAAACCAGGACTAAACCAGGACTAAACCAGGACTAAACCAGGTCTAAACCAGGTCTAAACCAGGACTAAACCAGGACTAAACCAGGACTAAACCAGGACTAAACCAGGACTAAACCAGGTCTAAACCAGGACTAAACCAGGGCTAAACCAGGACTAAACCAGGACTAAACCAGGACTAAACCAGGACTAAACCAGGACAAAACCAGGTCTAAACCAGGACTAAACCAGGACTAAACCAGGTCTAAACCAGGTCTAAAACCAGGACTAAACCAGGATTAAACCAGGACTAAACCAGGTCTAAACCAGGGACTAAACCAGGTCTAAACCAGGACTAAACCAGGACTAAACCAGGTCTAAACCAGGACTAAACCAGGACTAAACCAGGACTAAACCAGGACTAAACCAGGTCTAAACCAGGACTAAACCAGGACTAAACCAGGTCTAAACCAGGACTAAACCAGGTCTAAACCAGGACTAAACCAGGTCTAAACCAGGACTAAACCAGGACTAAACCAGGTCTAAACCAGGACTAAACCAGGACTAAACCAGGTCTAAACCAGGTCTAAAACAGGACTAAACCAGGACTAAACCAGGACTAAACCAGGTCTAAACCAGTACTAAAGCAGGTCTAAACCAGGTCTAAACCAGGACTAAACCAGGACTAAACCAGGTCTAAACCAGGACTAAACCAGGTCTAAACCAGGTCTAAACCAGGACTAAACCAGGACTAAACCAGGACTAAACCAGGACTAAACCAGAACTAAATAATTCAGGACTGAACCAGGTCTAAACCAGGTCTAAACCAGGACTAAACCAGGACTAAACCAGGTCTAAACCAGGTCTAAACCAGGACTAAATCAGGACTAAACCAGGACTAAACCAGGACTAAACCAGGACTACACCAGAACTAAACCAGGACTAAACCAGGACTAAACCAGGACTAAAGTAGGACTAAACCAGGTCTAAATAATTCAGGACTAAACCAGGACTAAAAAAGGTCTAAATCAGGACTGAACCGGGACTAAACCAGGAGTAAACCAGGACTAAACCAGGTCTAAATAATTCAGAACTAAACCAGGACTAAACCAGGACTAAAATAGGTCTAAACTAGGACTATAATAATATAAATATATGTAATGAATAACATAAAAGTATTCACGAAAAATCCCTTCTTTCCTGTTGTGTGTTTTTGCAGTATCGATATTTGTTCACGAGTATCTAGTCCGACTATGGCTTAGTATTTCGTATCATTTTTGTCTGTCTTTTTCTTTTCCAGCTTCACTCATTTCACACAAAACAACAGTTTGAGTTCTACTTATGACATTTTGCAGCGTGATCATTAAAAAAATCAGTAAATAAACATCAGAATGAAGCACTTTAGTCGTTAGTTTGCATCTGTAATGAGTCAGACAAGGTGGTAATTCAAACTTTTATGGCTTAAACCTGATCATAGAGTCAAAAATAAAATAAATAAATAAAAATCCAGTAGTAGAAAGAAAAAGTACAAATGACAAATATTAACCCCAAAAATCTGGTTCCAGGTTTCACATATAGAACCATAAGTCAATATAGTTCATGTGATGTAGTGAACATCTAATAGTGAACTATCTACTAATACTCTACTACTACTACTACTACTACTACTACTACTACTACTACTACTACTACTACTACTGTACAGACACATTTTTTATAGTTCAAAAACAGTATGAAACGAGTATTATTATTATTATTATTAATAATAATATTACCATCATTATTATTAATGATGATGATTAAACACTCACTATTTATATATATATATATATATATATATATATATATATATATATATATATATTATATATATATATATAATATATATATTAAAAAATTTTATATTTTATTGTTTATTTGATACAATATAGAAACCAGGTCTAAATGAGGACTAAACGATTCAGTAATATAACACAGGTATCACAGTGTTTACAGCAGTGTAGTAGCCCCCCGCCCTTCCAGGACTAGAAACCAGTCCTGGTTTAACAAGGGACTAAATGAGGGACTAAACAATCCTGGTTTAGTCCTGGTTTAGTCCTGGTTTAGTCCTGGTTTAGTCCTGGTATAGTCCCGGTTTAGTCCTGGTTTAGTCCTGGTATAGTCCCGGTTTAGTCCTGGTTTAGTCCCGGTTTAGTCCCGGTTTAGTCCTATGTACTTAGTCCTTAATGAAAAAACATCCACATTTCTTTCATTTGCCAGAGAGATGTTCAAAAAAAAAAACACAATCTCGACTCCTGATGCATAAGAGTATTTCTAAACTCTACATAACTCGTCTAAATGAGCCGTTTGGACGAGCTGCAGGTTTTGACAGTGGACGTGAGCTCCACGCAAACACAGGGCTGATCTGACGCCAAAATACCTTCTGCCTCTTCTCGAGCAGCGTTTGTGTAATTCTGCTGATCTCTGTTTGAACACGCATGAAAGACGAGGCCGACGCACTCCTCATTTGATCTATAATATGAAACATTTTTTCTCAGGGAATACACAGCTTAATAACATAATTAATTATATACGTCACAGTATTTACACAGTGACAGGCCGTGAGCGGAGCTAGCATGCGATCGCAATCCAGCGTAATCCTGAAATAAGAAAAACAAAACCATTATTTCAAAGTTTGCGTCCCGCCCATGGACTGTTGGTATAAATGGACATAGCTAACCCGCTAGCTGCGCCTCCAGCTCCATCGACTCTGGCTCCAATTCACTTTCTATTGAAAAACTGCGTCCCCTCTCTCTGTAACTGCTGCTGTCAGACTCGTCATTTTGGTCTTAAATGTTCGTATCCCTCGTTACGTTCTAAAAATAACCCACAACAGGCAAAATCCGCGAAGTATCAGCTTTATTCTATATGTTTCTTGTCTGTAAAACCCCTCACCACACACTTTATACACTTTTCTCACACAGGCATTAACATTTTCTCACATTTCTCTCTTGTTTAAACACAAAGTTCAAACCTTCGTCGGTGCCTTTGTCGGTGCAGAACGTTTCATCGACATTGTGGGTTTTGTCGGGGAGAAAACTTGCAAACATACAGCACTTCAGAGTCACACTGCGACCCAACATTTATGTAAATTTGTCTGACACATTCTGTACTGTACAGGAGACACGGAGGAGACTGAGACTGATGGACAATGGTCTACAGTCAGGACTCAGCCAATCCAATCAGGAACTGCGCTAAAAAGCCCCCGTGAAACAGTGAGACCATGAAAGGTGAACAAAAGGTGAACCAAGATAAAGTTGGAACAGCTGTAACCCGCTGTACATGATCCTGGCGTTTGTATTTCGCTATTTTGTCTGTAAATCAAGATATGAACATTAATAACAGACGATCAGTTGCCTTCTTCTTTCCCCGAGGTCGCTCCTGCTAGCGTTAGCAACAGGTTTGATTGACAGTGTTGCTTGCTAAGCGCCCGCTAAACCTGCTAAACGGGCGGGAAGGGGGCAACAACAACAGCCTCGCTCTGGATTTGTCATAATGTGTGGGGGATCAAAGATTCAGACTCAGGGTAAAAAGTTGAACAGAGTCGTTCAAGAGTCGTCCTGGCGGGTCGTAGGCTGACGTCTTCGAGTTGGTCGTAGGTAGCGGGGTCACAGGTTGGGGTGTGTCTACCGGTCGTGGAGAGTTGGGCCGGAGGCAGAGGTGCAGGATAGTTCCAAGGATCGGATCTGCCGAAAAAACGAGAATAACCAGCTGAGTACAGAAATCATACACCTAAAAAACCACGGAGGATACATGGACGATCTGGCGTTAGCAACAGATTTGATTGACAGCGTTGCTAAGCGCCCGCTCCCTGCTAAACCAGCGGTGCGGGCGAGAAGGGGCGTTACCTTCAACAGCCTCTTGCTCCTGATTGGCTTTTTGGTTGCTACGATACGCGCAGTCGAAATTCCAAATATGGAAATCTGCTCCAAACGGTCGCTATAACTTTTTATTTCACTTTTGTGTCGGTAAATCAAGATATGAACAGACAAATCAGGCGTCTTCTTTCCCCCAGGTTGCTCCCGATAGCATTAGCAACAGGTTTGATTGATTGACAGTGTTGCTAAGTGAAGTTGGGTTATCTTCAACAGCCTCGCTCCTGATTGGCTCTTTCATTGCTATGATACTTGTGGTCGAAATTCCCAAAACGAAACTCCCAATTAGCCGCTATAACCGCTAGCCTCGATTAGCTTCATTTAACTTTTAACGCTCACTCACTCAGTCCACTTCTTTACACACTCTCGTCTCATTTTAAATCGTAATTTCGCCGTTTTTATTTGCAAACTGTGATTTCCGGTACAGACATGTGAAGAAATCTGAAATAACGTTGCCCCCGGACCTGTGCATTGTTATTCAAATCCATCCCCACCTAGCAATATTTTTCAGGACAGAAACCTGTTTTAATCAAAGTCATTCTCTCCTAGCAATTAGATCTAATTAGCCCAATTATTGAGAGTCTAATTACATTGAAATATACCCCCTAAATCTCATATCAATTAAAGTGCGTGTGGCTTGTCCTGATCAGGAGACACTCGGAGACAGACAGGAGGACTCTGAAGTGTTTGAGACGCTCGTTCTCTGGAGGAACCGCGTCGGCTGCTCGGAAAATTCGAGCGTTCGGGGACGAAATGTGACTTAACCTTTGCTCATTAGCTCATAATCTCACTGCGAACGATCGTGTTACGGGAGATGGTGTGATTAGTTACCATACTACTCTACTCTTTTGTGAGGAGTAAAACGAACGACTGAACCTCTTTGCGACGTGTTTTCCTTTGAGTCTGTGTTTGATCTGATTTATTTCGTCGTACTTGTCGTGGAAAGTGAGGTCCGGCCTTTAGGAGGAGCGTTCGGTCGCAGCAGGTGGAGAGAAAATGGACACAAACAGAGAGTGACCTGCTCAGTCTGTCGCTGTGGAGCTGCAGAATGGGCTCGGTGGGAGCTCGCCCTCCCTCCTTCTCTCCCTCTTTTCCCCTTCCCTCGCTATTTACCTCTGTCGCTGTCGTCCTCGTCTACTTCCCTCCCTCTCTCCTCTTTTTCCATGTCCCTATCTGTCACCTTCCTCTCTCTGTTTCTCTCTCCTTCTCCCTCCCTCATCAGTCTTTCTCCCTCTTCTCCTGCCTCCCTCCCTCTTCCTCCTATCTCTCTGTTCATGTCTCTTTCGCTCCCTCTCTCTCCTCTCTCCCTCACACCTCTCTCCCTCCTCCCTTTTCCTCCCTCTTCCTCCCTCCCTCTCACTGTCTGCTTCCCTGTTACTCTCCCTTCCTCTCTCTTTCCATGTCGCTCTCCTTTCTACCCCTCCTCTCTTTCTCTTCCTCTCCCACCCTCTCCACATCTGTCTCCCTCACTACCTCATCCCTCTCTCCCCTTTATCTCTCTCTCTCCTTTCCCCTCTCTCTCCCTCCCTTCTTTCTCTCCCTCATGTGCATTCTCTTTCCATGTCACTCCCTCTCCTCTCTCTCCCTCATCCCTCTCCTTCCTCCTCTCTTTCTCTCTCTCCCTTTCTCTCTCCCCCTCTCTGTCGCCCTCTCTGCTTCCTTCTCTATCTCTCTCTCTCCTCTCTCACTCTCCCTCATTCCTCTCCTTCCCTTCTCTCTCTTTTTCTCCCTCCCTCCCTCTTCTTCCTCCTCTCCCTCTCCTCCCCCTTCTCTCTCCATCCTACATTATCCCCCTCCTTCCCCCTACTCTCTTCCGCTCTCTCTCTTCCCTTCCTCCCTCTCTATCTTACATGCCCTCTCTCTCTCTCTCTCTTTCTACCCTCATCCCTCTTCTTTCCCCCTCTCTCTCTCTCTTCTCTCTCTCTCTCCCTCACATGCACTCTCTCTCCCTCCTCTCTCCCTCCTCCCTCCCCCCTCTCTCCCTCACATGCACTCTCTCTCACCTCTCTCTCTCTCCTCTCTACTTCACTTGCATTCTTCCTCCCTCATCCCTCTCCCTCCTCACTCTCCCTCTGCTCTACTCCTCCCTCTCTCCATCCCTCCCTCGCTCCCTCCCTCTAGTGCACTCCCTCCCTCCCTCTCGTGCACGCTCTCTCTCTTCTCTCTCCCTCTCGTGCACACTCTCTCTCCCTCTCTCCCTCCCTCTCTCTCCTCTCCTCCTCCCTCCCTCTCTCCCTCCCTCTCGTGCACTCCCTCTCGTGCACTCCCTCCCTCCCTCCCTCCCTCGCTCTCATGCTGTTCTTGTTGTGGAGTCAGAGGGAACACACTGACCTAGTTTCCCCTCGTTCTCTCGCCTCGTTGGGGACTCGGTTGGTCTCCACGCTCTCCCCGGTCGAGCCTCTCAGAGCCGTGTCTGTGTCTGTGAGTCTGTCCCTCCATCTGCTGAGCTCCACTGTGACTGCGACGAAAACACGCTCAGATTATACTCAGATTATACTCACTCAAATTATACTCAGATTACACTCACTCATATTATACTTAGATTATACTCAGATTATACTCAGATTACACTCACTCAGATTATGCTCAGATTATACTCACTCAAATTATACTCAGATTACACTCACTCATATTATACTCAGATTATACTCAGAATATACTCACTCAGATTATACTCACTCAAATTATACTCAGACTATACTCACTCAGGTTATACTCAGATTATACTCACTCAGATTATACTCACTCAAATTATACTCAGATTATACTCACTCAGATTACACTCACTCAGATTATGCTCAGATTATACTCACTGAGATTATACTCAGATTATACTCACTCAAACTATACTCAGATTTTCTTCACTCAGATTTTCCTCACTCAGATTATACTCACTCAAATTATACACACTCAGATTATACTCACTCAAAATATACTCACTCAGATTATACTCACTCAAAATTATACTCACTCAGATTATACCCACTCAGATTATACTCACTCAAATTATACTCACTCACTCAGATTATACTCACTCAGATTTACTACTCAGATTATACTCACTCAGATTATACTCACTCATATTATACTCACTCAGATTATACTCACTCAGATTATATTCACTCACATTATATTCCCTCAGATTATACTCACTCAAAAAATATACTCACTCAGATTATACTCACTCAAAATATACTCACTCAGATTATACCCACTCAGATTATACTCACTCAAATTATACTCACTCAGATTATACTCACTCAGATTATACTCAGATTATACTCACTCAGATTATACTCACTCATATTATACTCACTCAGATTATACTCACTCAGATTATATTCACTCACATTATATTCCCTCAGATTATACCCACTCAGATTATACTCACTCAAACCCCATTTTACCTGTGGAGAGTTAGTGTGAGACCGACACAGAACACACCTCAGTCCTGGTTTAGACCTGGTTTAGTCCCGGTTTAGTCCCGGTTTAGACCCGGTTTAGTTCTGGTTTAGACCCGGTTTAGTCCTGGTTTAGTCCCGGTTTAGTCCTAGTTTAGTCCTGGTTTAGTCCCGGTTTAGACCCGGTTTAGTCCCGGTTTAGTCCCGGTTTAGTCCCGGTTTAGTCCCGGTTTAGACCCGGTTTAGTCCCGGTTTAGACCCGGTTTAGTCCCGGTTTAGTCCCGGTTTAGTCCTGGTTTAATCCTGGTTTAGTCCTGGTCTCTGAGGTGGTGGAGCACTCACCTCTGTCTCTCAGTGCTCTCTAGGCCCTCTCTTGTCCTGAGCTGAGGATGGGACAGGGGGACGGGGGGGACAGGGGGACGGGTCAGTCTCTCCCACATCAGCAGACGGACTCTCATATGGAGATCACAGCTGTTATCCTCCTGACCGCCGCACGCTGTCTCCTGATTGGTCGATCTGGGCTGATGCTGGTGTCGGTCAGAGCAGACCGTGATCCCATTGGTGCAGCGGGTCAGAGGAGGGAGCAGGGGAACGGGCCGTCCCAGGGAGCACAGGGCTGGAGTAAAGCAAGTTTATGTGTAGAGCACGATTCAGACACAAAGTGATTCAAAGAGATTTACAGAATAAGAAAGACATAAAAATCACAAAACAAACTAATCAAACTATTTCAGTCACAGCAGCTAAACAACCAAGAGTCTGGATTTAAACAGTGTCAGAGTCAAGGCCTGAGTCACATCTTCAGGACGAATGTTCCAGGTTTTAACTGCAGAAAACTCAAACACTGATTCAACATGTTTAGTCCTGGTTTAGATCTGGTTTAGTCCTGGTTTAGTCCTGGTTTAGTCCAGGTTTAGTCCCAGTTTAGTCCAGGTTTAGTCCCAGTTTAGTCCTGGTTTAGTCCTGTTTTAGTACTGTTTTAGTCCTGGTTTAGACCCGGTTTAGTCCCGGTGTAGACCCGGCTTAGTCCCGGTTTAGTCCCGGTTTAGTCCCGGTTTAGTCCCGGTTTAGACCCAGTTTAGTCCTATTTTAGTCCTGGTTTAATCCTGGTTTAGTCCTGGTTTAGTCCCAGTTTAGTCTCGGTTTAGTCCTGGTTTAGTCTTGGTTTAGTCAAGGTTTAGTCCTGGTTTAGTCCCTCTGTTCCATTGTCCCTTTCTCCCTCTGTCCCTCTGTCTCTCTGTCCCTCTGTCCTTCTGTCTCTCTGTCCCTCTGTCTCTCTGTCCGTCTGTCCCTCTGTCTCTCTGTCTCTCTGTCCCTCTGTCTCTCTGTCTCTCTGTCCCTCTGTCTCTCTGTCCCTCTGTCCTTCTGTCTCTCTGTCCCTCTGTCTCTCTGTCTGTCTCTCTGTCCCTCTGTCTCTCTGTCCCTCTGTCCTTCTGTCTCTCTGTCCCTCTGTCCTGTCTCTCTGTCTCTCTGTCCTATGGTCTGTCTCTCTGTCCCTCTTTCTCTCTGTCCCTCTGTCCTTTTGTCTCTCTGTCTCTGTGTCTCTTCTCTCTCTGTCTCTGTCCCTCTGTCCCTCTGTCTCTCTGTCCCTCTGTCTCTCTGTCCCTCTGTCTCTTCTCTCTCTGTCTCTGTCCCTCTGTCCCTCTGTCTCTCTGTCTCTCTGTCCTTCTGTCTCTCTGTCCCTCTGTCCCTCTGTCTCTCTGTCTCTGGTGACCGTGTCCTGCAGTGATGAGACAAGGTCAGAGAAGAGAAATCCATTTAAATACTGATGCAGCCTCCAGAGGCCGTCTGCCTGTGCCGCCTCCTCCCACCTCCTGCCGCCTCCTCTTCCCTCCTCTTCCCTCCTCCTCCCTTCTCCTCCTCCTCCTGCATCCTCCCTCCTCCTCCCATCTCCTGCCACCTATTCCTCCCACCTCCTCCCCTGTCCTCCTCCCTCTTCCTGCCTTCTTTTGCCTCCTTTCTCCAGCCTCCCCTCTTCTCCTCCAGCCTCCTCTCCCCTCCATCTCCCACTTCCTCTCTTCTCCTCTTCTCTCCTGCCTCCTCCCGCCTCTTCCTGCATCCTCATTCCTCCTCTCTTCACCCCCTCCTTCTCCTGCCTCCTCCGTCTTCCTACCTCCTTCTGCCTGCTTACACCTCCTCCTCCCACCTCCTCCCTTCTCCTCCTACCTCTTCCGTCTTCCTACCTCTTCCTGCCTCCTCACTCCTCCTCCCTTCTCCTTTCGCCTCCTCCCTTCTCCTCCTCCCGCCTCCTCCATCCTCCTCCCACCACTTCATGCCTCTTCCTGCCTCCTCCCTCCTCCTCCCTCCCCACCCCCCTCCTCTTCCTCACCCCTCTCTCTCCTACTTCCCCCCCCTCTCCTCCCTCCCTCCTCCCTCCACTCCCCTCCTCCTCCCTCCGCCCTTCTTTTTTCCAGCCTCCTCGCTCTCCTCTCCTCCCCCTCCTCCTCCCTCCTCCTCCTCTCCCCTCCTCCCCTCCCCCTCCTCCTTCCCTCCTCCTCCCTTCTCCTCCTTCTCCTCATCCTCCCCTCCTCCCATCTCCTACCACCTCTTCCTCCCACCTCCTCCCCTCTCCTCCTCCCTCTTCCTGCCTTCTTCTGCCTCCTTTCTCCAGCCTCCTCTGTTCTCCTCTTCTCTCCTGCCTCCTCCCGCCTCTTCCTGCGTCTTCATTCCTCCTCTCTTCCTACCTCCTTCTGCCTGCTCCCACCTCCTCCCTTCTCCTCTTCCCTTCTCCTCCTACCTCTTCCTGCCTCCTCCCTCCTCCTCCCTTCTCCCTTCTCCTCCTCCATCCTCCTCCCACCACTTCATGCCTCTTCCTGCCTCCTCCCCCTCCTCCCTCCTCCTCCTCCTCCGCCTCGCCCAACCTGATGAATGGATGGCTCTTGTGAGAACACTTTATGCATTAATCTTTGGCCCTGTGTTTTCACAATGCCCTGAAAAAGTTTACGGAGGAAAACAACCTGCGCTGCATTGTTGGTCGCTGTGGTCTGTGTGTGTGATTTGGTTTCCTGGGAAGTCCCTCTTGTTGGTCCCAGGTGCATGCGTATTTTGAAATGTTTCCACCCTTCTGTTTATAGCTCACCAAGGGACCTGCCGTTTCCATTTTTTAATCCTGTTTTCGTGTTAAGTCCAACGCTCTATAAAAACGCCACATGTTGGAGTGAAACAGCTACCTCATGTTTACAAGTAAACTACAACAAGGTGTGCAGGACGAGGGAGGTGAAAACGCTCATTTGTGAGGAGGTGCAGTTTGTTTAAAGGTTCTATATGACACAAAACTGACTCCTGTGAGGTTTAAGCTGTGTTCTAACGCTGTTACCTCCTCAAAAACACACCTAGAGTTGTGTTATGTTTGAGTAACACTTTAATATTAGTTTGTCTAATCTCCAAAGCTCAAAATGCTCCGTCCCACCTTGTGATGTCATGAAGTGGTAGTTTTCAAGTCAAGTTAGTTTCAAGGTTTAGTCCCTGGTTTAGTCCCTGGTTTAGTCCCTGGTTTAGTCCCGGTTTAGTCCCGGTTTAGTCCCTGGTATAGTCCCTGGTTTAGTCCCTGGTTTAGTCCCGGTTTAGTCCTGGTTTAGTCCCTGGTATAGTCCCTGGTTTAGTCCCTGGTTTAGTCCCGGTTTAGTCCCGATTTAGTCCCGGTTTAGTCCCGGTTTAGTCCCGGTTTAGTCCCTGGTTTAGTTCCTGGTTTAGTCCCCGGTTTAGTCCCCGGTTTAGTCCCGGTTTAGTCCCCGGTTTAGCCCCAGTTTAGTCCCGGTTTAGTAGTCCCGGTTAGTCCCCGGTTTAGTCCCGGTTTAGTCCCTGGTTTAGTCCCTGGTTTAGTCCCGGTTTAGTCCCGGTTTAGTCCCTGGTTTAGTCCCTGGTTTAGTCCCTGGTTTAGTCCCGGTTTAGTCCCGATTTAGTCCCGGTTTAGTCCCGGTTTAGTCCCGGTTTAGTCCCTGGTTTAGTTCCTGGTTTAGTCCCCGGTTTAGTCCCTGGTTTAGTCCCGGTTTAGTCCCAGTTTAGTCCCGGTTTAGTCCCGGTTTAGTCCCGGTTTAATCCCGGTTTAGTCCCTGGTTTAGTCCCTGGTTTAGTCCTGGTTTAGTCCCTGGTATAGTCCCTGGTTTAGTCCCTGGTTTAGTCCCGGTTTAGTCCCGGTTTAGTCCCGGTTTAGTCCCGGTTTAATCCCGGTTTAGTCCCTGGTTTAGTCCCTGGTTTAGTCCCGGTTTAGTCCTGGTTTAGTTCCTGGTTTAGTGCCGGTTTAGTCCTGGTATAGTTCCTGGTTTAGTCCCTGGTTTAGTGCCGGGTTTAGTCCTGGTTTAGTCCTGGTTTAATCCCGGTCCCTGTTTAGTCCCGGTTTAGTCCCCTGGTTTAGTTCCTGGTTTAGTCCCCGGTTTAGTCCCTGGTTTAGTCCTGGTTTAGTCCCGGTTTAGTCCCGGTTTAGTCCCGGTTTAGTCCCGGTTTAATCCCGGTTTAGTCCCTGGTTTAGTCCCCGGTTTAGTCCCCGGTTTAGTCCTGGTTTAGTCCCGGTTTAGTCCTGGTTTAATCCTCCCACCTCCTCCCTCCACCTCCATGCAGATGGAGTGTGTGGTTTAAAAAACAGTGGAGCACTTCCTGTATTACCACACGATGACATCACAAGGTGGAACAGAGTGTTTAACGTTTTGAAAGAAGAGCTCAGCCTGAATTTGCAGGTTTGTTTGAGTTAAACATGTGAATGAAACAAAAAAACACAACTCCAGGTCTGTTTGTGTCGAGGAAACATCAGAAAATAGCGTAATTCAAGTGTTTTTTTTTTATCAATGAAAGAAAGAATCCACCCAAAGCAGAACATCTCCATGGAGACGAGCAGATAGTGGGCCCTCCACCAGAAAAGTTGCTTAATGCATCTTTATATTTAAGCGAAATGAATTCATAATCATGGATTCTTACCACCTACTTTAATGTTTTTTCTTGCTGTGCTTTTGTGTCGCTTTATAGTTATAATCTCTGACACTCGTGCATCATTTTGTTATAATTTACACATTCTAAATCACAATATTCATCTAAAACGACTTGTAGTGTCGGCGTGTAGCTGTCGGCGCCCCCTATGGACAGCTGCACATCACACTCGCGAGCAGTTTGTACCAAAATGACGACGAGACGCTGCCAAATCCGAATCTTATCACCGATTAAGGAAATAAAACTGGAGAACAAAGTGCGTACATCACAGTGGGCGTACATAGGTGAAGGTGAAAACGAGGATTTATTGGCAAAATGGCATCTTCAAAATAAGCGATTAAAGATTAGGCAAACACGAATCACTCTAAAGACAACTTCGAGAGCATAAACGAGAAGAAAACAGCTAGAAAATGGTTAAAAACTCTGAAAAAGTCTGATTTACATCCAGTTCGACTTACTAAACTCGCTGCATTTGCTCGTAAAATCAATTAATACAACTAGTACCAGTATAACACTTCTCCGCTACTTTCCAACAATTAAAACAGCACATTACGAGTTTAGAAGTCTTTTATTTTCTGCCAACTGCCTGGATATTCTCCTATATAACTCCCCATCCTACTCATTTCAATTGTACATGTATGAATTGCTATATGCTCTGATGCTAATTGCGCGAACGTGGTATCGATCTTTGTTACAGAACTTTATGTTGTGATCATAATGACCAGCGAGCACGGCGCCTTTTCCACCGCCGTTAAACGCTTTGTGAGAACGATGCTGTAAAACCAACAGCCAACTATTAGCCAGCCAGCGATTCCTCATTACGGAGCATATTTATATTGGTTCTGATTGCCCTCCCCCCTCCGTCCTCCTCCTTTTCCTGTCAGCTGCTAATAATTGTGATCATTTATAGCTATTGGTGCATTGCTTTAATTGGGTGATGATGGTGTCCAGTTCTTGTTCATAACTCCCACTTAAACACACGCCAATACCTTCCACTGCGCTGCCTTTTAATCCCACAAACTTGTTTTAGTTTGTTTTAATGGACTCGGGCGCTCGTAAAATTAAGGTTATAAAGCTAGAAACTCTTGACAATGGCCAGAACTGACTGACAATCGAGTTTGACGATTATTTACTCTTTCTCATAGCTGGCTAGCAGTTATAGCGGCGAATTTGGAGCCGAGTTTCATATTTTTGGACTTCTGACTGTGAGTGTCATAGCAACCAAAGAGCCAATCCGGAGCGAGGATGTTGAAGGTAACGCCCCTTCCTGCTCACACTGATGGTTTAGCAGGGAGCAGACGCTTAGGAACGCTGTCAGTCAAACCTGTCGCTAACCTCAGGGAAAGAAAGCGACTGATTGGTCTGTTATTAATGACGAAATCTTTAATAGCGAAAAAAAAACGCCAGGATCATGTAGAGCGACTTAATACGAACATTTAAGACCAAAATGACGAGTGCGAGCAGCAGTTACAGAGAGAGGTCATGGTTTTTCAGTAGAAAGTGAATTAGAGTCAGAGTGCTAGCAGGTTAGCTATGTCCATTTATATACACAGTTAAAGTTCAAAAAGCTGTGCTCAAACTTTCATTGCCTTTCATATTTTCATAATGCAGTTGTCTCTCGCCGCAGTAGCTTTGCGGTTCACCTGTTTTGCAGATTTTTTTTTCTGCAATTTTGCATGTTTTTTTTTTACACGTCATGAATGAGCCTGTGTTCTGCGTCCTGATTGGCTGAGGGACTGTAGACCATTGTGTTCTGTGTCCTGATTGGCTGAGGGACTGTAGACCATTGTGTTCTGTGTCCTGATTGGCTGACGGACTGTAGACCATTGTGTTCTGCGTCCTGATTGGCTGACGGACTGTAGACCATTGTCCATCAGTCTCCTCCGTGTCTCCTGTACAGTACAGAATGTGTCAGACAAATTTACATAAATGTTGGATCGCAGTGTGACTCTGAAGTGCTGTATGTTTGCAAGTTTTCTCCCCGACAAAACCCACAATGTCGATGAAACGTTCTGCACCGACAAAGGCACCGACGAAGGTTTGAACTTTGTGTTTAAACAAGAGAGAAATGTGAGAAAATGTTAATGCCTGTGTGAGAAAAGTGTATAAAGTGTGTGGTGAGGGGTTTTACAGACAAGAAACATAGCGAATAAAGCTGATACTTCTAAAAATAACCCGCAATAGTCGAAATTTGCGAACGTGACCCCGGCGATAAACGAGGGACGCCAACTGTAAAAGCTGGAATTAGCATTTGGGTATTTTTAAATGTGAAGCAGAGTCGATGGAGCCGGAAGCGCGTCCATGCTCACTTCCTGTTTGGAACGCAGCGGCTAGCAGGTTAGCTACGTCCATTTATATAAACAGTGTATGTTTGCGACACAACGAGCTAGCTAGCGTGCTACTGAGAAGCTGCAAACCGCTAACCCCTCTGCCGCTTTAGCACGTCTCTTTACACATTCATTCCTACATCTTTCGCCACATTTGAACCAGCGACGTCGTAAAAAACTCACTTTTCAACTAAAACGAATGAATTACTCGCTCTATTCTGAAAATGTAAATAGGAGCGATATCTTTAGCCCTATCTCCTGACACCTTAAATAATCACACTTTCATAATCACCACAACGCCGGTGCATCTGGGCCACCGCAAAACAATCACTCTATCTGTCAATCTTTTAAGTCTTTTTTCACACCCGCGCCGCTCTTCTGCTCCATTTCCCCAACAGCAACCCGTTCGTTTTTACGGCGAAGGGCATAATGTGGGGTTTTAGCGCAATTATAAACAACGCCCATGGCCTAAATAAGGAAGTGACAGAAACGACGTAATCCTCGGCGCAGGGGATAAGTCCAAAGTGGTCTCCAAGCACGAGATTTAAGCCAATGGGTTTATTCACGGGGGCTACCTTTACAATCCCACGCCCCGCAGTCTCCTTATTTAACATGTACCACGAGTATATCTGCCGTTTACTGCCCCACATCCCCTATTACCATTTTAAAGCTTTAATACGGGCTATTTTAAGAGGACAGCTCAAACAGAGGCGTCATGGCGATGATATTAACGAAACAAAGCTATGGGAAAACCAACGGTTTAGTCTCGGTCTCGGTTTGGTCCTGGTTTAGTCCTTTTTTTAGTCCTGGTTTAGTCTCGGTTTCGTCCCCAGGTTTCGTCCTGGTTTAGTCCTGGTTTAGTCCTGGTTTAGTCCTGGTTTAGACCTGGTTTAGTCCTGGTTTAGTCCTGGTTTAGTCCCTTTTTTTTAGTCCTGGTTTAGTAGTCCTGGGTTTAGTCCTGGTTTCGTCCCCAGGTTTAGTCCTGGTTTAGTCTTGGTTTAGTCCTGGTTTAGTCCAGGTTTAGGCCTGGTTTAGTCTCGGTTTAGTCCCGGTTTAGTCCTTTTTTTAGTCCTGGTTTCGTCCCCAGGTTTAGTCCTGGTTTAGACCTGTTTTAGTCCCGGTTTAGTCCTGGTTTCGTCCCCTGCTTTTGTCCTGGTTTAGTCCTGGTTTAGTCCTGGTTTAGTCCTGGTTTTAGTCCTGGTTTAGTCCTGGTTTAGTCCTGGTTTAGTCCTGGTTTTAGTCCTGGTTTAGTCCTGGTTTAGTCCTCGGTTTAGTCCTGGTTTAGTCCTGGTTTCGTTCTCCTTTAGTCCTGGTTTAGTCCTGGTTTAATCCTGATTTTAGTCCTGTTTTAGTCCTGTTTTTAGTCCCTCGTTTAGTCCTGGTTTTTAGACCTGTTTTAGTCCTGGTTTAGTCCTGGTTTAGTCCTGGTTTAGTCCTGGTTTAGTCATTTTTAGTCCTGGTTTTGTCCCCAGGTTTAGTCCTGTTTTAGACCTGTTTTAGTCCTGGTTTAGTCCTGGTTTAGTCCTGGTTTAGTCCTGGTTTAGTCCTTTAATACGTTCTATTTTAAGCTCAAACAGGGGCGTCATGATATTAATGAAACGAAGCTTTGGGAAACCAGTCCAGGACATGCGTGACACATATGCACCAGTTAAATGTGATTTACACTTTGGCAGATGCTCGGAGAAGATGAGTTCATAGTGAGCTGTCTTTGAAAATGAAAATAAATAATTGGCTTTGGATTTGGCTCATAATTTGCAAACCTGCCTGTGTCTACACGAGCGAGTTTTGGTGATGCCGACACTGCCGTCTTTCATCGAGCGAGGAGCGAGTTTTCGGCGTGTTTTTGAGCGTCTTTCACCCCTTCTCGACCTGCTTTCACTGGTTTTATATCGCTTCTGTCAACGCTCTCGAAATGCCATCGAGAAGTGATGACATTGTTCAAATACACACGTGTAATAGTTATCGCTGAAGACCTAAGATTTACAGGGAAGTTTAGGGTTTTGTGTGTTTTCTTTTTGGTCGTGAATCACTCTTAAAGAAATATAGACAGATACATTTGAGGATCCAGATTAGAAACTGTAGATGGATTGACAGACAGTGAAAATACAGGCAAGACAAGTTTATCTGTAAGCACGATTCGTGGACAAATCGTACTGTACAAAGTGTTTTATAGAATAAGAAAGACATTAAAATCACAAAACAAACTAATCAAACTATTTCAGTCACAGCAGCTAAACAGAAACAAGAGTCTGGATTTAAACAGTGTCAAAGTCGAGACTGAGTCACATCTTCAGGACGAATGTTCCAGGTTTAAACTGCAGAAAAATGAAACACTGATTCAACATGTTTAGTCCTGGTTTAGTCCTGGTTTAGTCTTGGTTTAGTCCTTTTTTAGTCCTTTTTTAGTCCTTTTTTAGTTCTGGTTCAGTCCTGGTTTAGTCCTAGTTTAGTCCTGGTTTAGTCTTGGTTTTATTCTGGTTTAACCCTGGTTGAGTCCTGGTTTAGTCTCCTGGCTTAGTCCTGGTTTAGTCCTGATTTAGTCCCGGTTTAGTCTCCTGGCTTAGTCCTGGTTTAGTCCTGATTTAGTCCCGGTTTAGTCTCCTGGCTTAGTCCTGGTTTAGTCCTGATTTAGTCCTGGTTTTGTCCTGGTTTCATCCTGATTTAGTCCTGGTTTAGTTGTGATTTAGTCCCGGTTTAGTCCTTGTTTAGTCCTAGTTTAGTCCTGGTTTCGTCTTGGTTTAGTCCTGGTTTCGTTCTCTTTTAGTCCTGATTTAGACCTGGTTTAGTCCTGGTTTAGTCCTGGTTTTGTCTTGGTTTAGTCCTGGTTTAGTCCTAATTAAGTCCTGGTTTAGTCCTTTTTTAGTCCTGCTTTAGTCTTGTTTTAGTCCTGGTTTAGTCCTGGTTGAACCCTGGTTTTGTCCTGGTTTTGTCCCGGTTTAGTCTCCTGGCTTAGTCCTGCTTTAGTCCTCCTTTAGTCCTGGTTGAGCCCTCGTTTAGTCTTGATTTAGTCCAGGTTTAGTCCTAGTTTAATCCCGGTTTAGTCCTGGTTTAGCAGAGCTGTTTTAAAGTCTCTGAGCCTCACAGACCTGAGCACAGACACACGTCCAAGTTCTTCCTGGTTCGTTACTGGAGCTAAATAAAATCAGTTGTTTGGTCTTTACAGATTCACATTGTGATTCTTCCAGAGGAGCCGCTGCACGGGGATGTTATAAATAGCGGCTCTTTCATGCATCATCAATATCTTCATTATGAAAGATGGGTGTCAGGTTGGCTTTTCCCGCTGCCGTTAATGCCTCCTGACAGGGCAGCATCTTGCCTGTGTCCATGTGTCTCCTCAGTATTTCCATTTTTACACATGGAGCTGATTTGTACTCGACCAGTTTAGATTTTTGGAAAAGCTTTGAAAAATGTATAGCATGATCTTGCTGCTTGAAGTTCGTTAGAGAATTATTTTAGATTATTTTAGAGATTCTTTTGGCGATTTACTCTGGTCTTAAATCACTTAAATCAGACACGTACTTGTGTGTTTAAAGTTATAATGTGTGACACTCGTGGATCATTTTGTTATAATTTGCATCCCGGTTTAGTCCTGGTTTAGTCCCGATTTAGTCCTGGTTTAGTCCCAGGTTTAGACCTGATTTAGACCTGGTTTAGACCTGGTTTAGTCCTGTTTAGTCCTGGTTTAATTCTGGTTTAGTCCTGGTTTAGTTCTAGTTTAGTCCTGCTTTAGTCCTGATTTAGACCTGATTTAGTCTTGGTTTAGTCCTGGTTTAGTTCTAGTTTAGTCCTGATTTGGTCCTGGTTTCGTTCTCCTTTAGTCCCGATTTCCTGTTCTGTTTTGTTTAGTCCTGGTTTAGTCCGGTTTATTCCTAGTTTTAGTCCTGATTTAGCTCTGGTTTAGTCCTGGTCCTTAGTCATGTTTAAGTCCCCCCGTTTAGTCCTGGTTTCGTTCTCCTTTAGTCCTGGTTTAGTCTTGGTTTAAACCTGATTTTGTCCTGTTTTCCTGGTCCTGGTTTAGTCCTGATTTTAGTCTTTAGTCCCGTTTTTGTTCTAGTTTAGTCCCGATTTAGATTTAGTCCCGGTTTAGTCCTGGTTTTAGTCTCATTAGTCCTGGTTTAGTCCTGGTTTAGTCCTGGTTTAGTCCTGGTTTAGTCACATTTTTAGTCCTGGTCATTAAAACTGGGATTCAAACTCATTTTTACAGAGGTAACAAAATGGTTGCTTAGGGCCTGGTTTAGATAAATGTAACTTAATCCTGGTTTATGTAAAATAAATGCTGGTTTAATCTTGTTTATTCCTGGTTTAGTCAAGTTACAAGTCCTGGTCCAGTCCTTGCATAGAGTCCTGGTCTGTGTCCTGTATTTTAGTAAACTGATATTTTAGACAGACATTTCTTTAGTCCTGGTTAAAATGACCTGGTTTAGGGTCCACATTTCGCCCACGGCCTTTTTGTCATATGGTCCAGACTGACTTGGTTTAGTCAAACTGTGGTGTTCAGTGGAAGTTTACTTCGCTATAAAGTCACTTCTTTAGTCCTTGTTTACTGTCAGCGCCTGGGGACAGCTGTCCTGCTTTAGTCCCGGTTTAGTCCTGGTCCAGTCCTGGTTTAGTCGACTGCTTTAGTCCTACGTTTAGTCACCAATTAAGTCCAAAACTGGAGAATGAAGTGCGTAATCAGTGTGCGTGGACAGGTGGTTTAGAAAACGAGGATTTAATTAAACATGAAAACAAAGTAAAGTTACTCAAACATGAATCACTCCAGATACAACTTCAGGTGAGTAAATGTTGAGGGGAAACCACTAGAACAGGGTTAAAATCTCTGAAAAGTCCATTTTGCAGAATACGTCAGCTTTAAATCCCCCTGTGTTGTACTGAAGGACTCAAAGCACAATAATAGTCATAATTTTCCTATTATTTATGGCACCACTCAGTAATTTCATATTGATGTCAGATTTATTTATAATTAGAGATGCCCGATATGTAGATTTAAGCATCATTTGGCTGAGGTCAGTGGATTTTCTTCTGTTTCAAAGCGAGATCCTTATTTATCGACCACAGCAAAATATCAGCTGTCGGTATGTCTCAAAAAGTAATAATAATGATAAAAAAGTGTTTAAAGAGCTCGTTACGCTGTTTTCTGATCTGTTTAAATGTTTCCTCGTCACAAACAGACCTGGAGTTGTGTTTTTTTGTTTCATTCACACACGTTTAACCCACAAACTCTGCAGATTTAGCTTATCTCAAACGGAAAACGCTCCGTTCCACCTTGTGATGTCATCATGTGGGAAAACAGGAAGTGCTCCGATGTGTTTTTAAATTCCACACACTTTCATTTCTAGAATCATTTGGATCATTTCAGCCTTGGAATTGCCAAACTTTACTGAACTGAAAGGTAAAAACGGAGATGTTCACTTGAAAACTACCACTTTATGACATCACAAAGTGGAACGGAGTGTTTGGAGCTTGAGAGATGTGGACAGAATGAAACAAAACACAACTCCAGGTATGTTTTTGAGCATTATAACATGACATAGCACCTTTAAATGGCAGTTTTCTGATTTCTGTCGTCACAAAATGGCCGATATGCAACATTTTGTAATAATTTTTGATAGTTTTTTATAATTCAGCAGCGTAACCAACAGGAAGGAAGACGTGTCCTCCATTTTGATTCAAGTCTGGCCTAATTATTTGGAGAAACCAATACCATTGATTCACTCTTGTTCCTGTAGATTTGGTCTTGAGGCGCTGCATCCCGCTCCCTGGATACGAACTACAAAGTGAATCTGTGCTGCGCTGTGGGACATAGTGCAGAGACACGGGGACGTCCACAGGCGAGCGCCCCCAGTCATACGCTGATGCTAACCATAATACTGTGTTTAACATGGGTCTAATCACTCCGGCTCGTTCACTCTTCTCTGAATCGATCCCGCGTCACGTTGTCCACTACAACAAAGACTTCTGAGGGTTTCATTTTGGACGTTCTCACAGATTTAGTGGAGTTTTACCTGCGTTTCTTTCTCGCTCTCATCTCGCTGCTACATCGGTGCCTGGATATGAAAGAGAATATGTGAGCAGGCCTGACAAAGGCTCAGTCCTGGTTTAGTCCTGGTTAAGTCCCGGTTTTGTCTTGGTTTAGTCCTGGTTTAGTTCTAGTTTAGTCCTAGTTTAGTCCTGATTTCATCCCCTAGGTTAGACTAGTTTTGTCCTAGTTTAGTCCTCATTTGGTCCCCTTTTAGTTTGCATTTAGTCCTCATTTAGTCCTTGTTTAGTCCTGATTTCATCCCCTAGGTTAGTCCTGGTTTAGTCCTGCTTTAGTCCTCATTTAGTCCTCTTTTAGTCTGCGTTTAGTCCCCGTTTAGTCCTCGTTTATTCCTTGTTTAGTCCTGATTTCATCCCCCAGGTTAGTCTTGGTTTAGTCCTGCTTTAGTCCTCATTTAGTCCACGTTTAGTCCTCGTTAAGTGCTGATTTCATCCCCTAGGTTAGACTGGTTTTGTCCTACTTTAGTCCTCATTTAGTCCTCTTTTAGTCTGCGTTTAGTCCCCGTTTAGTCCTCGTTTAGTCCTGATTTCTTCCCCTAGGTTAGTCCTGGTTTAGTCCTGGTTTTGTCTTCGTTTAGTCCTGGTTTAGCCCTGGTTCAGTCCTTTTTAAATCCTGGCGTAGTCCTGGTTTAGTCCCCGTTTAGTCCAGATATATCCCTTACGTTAGACTGGTTTAGTCCTCTTTTAGTCCTCATTTAGTCTTGATTTCATGCCCTAGGTTAGTCCTTGTTTAGTCCTGGTTTAGCCCTGGTTTAGTCCTGGTTTAGTCCTGGTTTAGTCCTTGTTTAGTCCTGGTTTAGTCCCGGTTTTGTCCCGGTTTTGTCCCGGTTTAATCCTGGTCTAGTCCTGGTTTAGTCCTTCTTTAGTCCTGGTTTAGTCCTTCTTTAGTCCTGGTTTAGTCCTGGTTTAGTCCTGGCTTAGTCCTGGTTTAGTCCTGGTTTAGTCCTGCTTTAGTCCCGGTTTAGTCCTGGTCCAGTCCTGGTTTAGTCCTTCTTTAGTCCTTCTTTAGTCCTGGTTTAGTCCTGGTTTAGTCCCGGTTTAGTCCTGGTTGAATCCTGTTTTAGTCCTGGTTTAGTCCTGGTTTAGTCCTGGTCCAGTCCTGGTTTAGTCCTGGTTTAATAACCATGTACAAAGTGAATCTGTGCTGCGCTGTGGGACATAGTGCAGAGACACGGGGACGTCCACAGGCGAGCGCCCCCAGTCATACGCTGATGCTAACCATAATACTGTGTTTAACATGGGTCTAATCACTCCGGCTCGTTCACTCTTCTCTGAATCGATCCCGCGTCACGTTGTCCACTACAACAAAGACTTCTGAGGGTTTCATTTTGGACGTTCTCACAGATTTAGTGGAGTTTTACCTGCGTTTCTTTCTCGCTCTCATCTCGCTGCTACATCGGTGCCTGGATATGAAAGAGAATATGTGAGCAGGCCTGACAAAGGGCGGCTCAGAGGAGGCAGAGGTGGAGAGAGGCGCTGAGCATCGCTGAAGGCCTTTTACTATGTTCCTCTGTGTGTGTGTGTGTGTGTGTGTGTGTGTGTGTGTGTGTGTGTGTGTGTGTGTGTGTGTGTGTGTGTGTGTGTGTGTGTGTGTGTGCGTGCGTGTGCGTTGGGATTTGTGTGAATACTTTGAATAGATTTTCCTAACAATAAGGTTTCGTTCTAAGGGCCTATTTGAATACTGTATGTAATTTAAAGACACAGGTGTGAAAACCAGATTTCCGTTTGATTCTGTGGATTCAGACGTCGCCTTGATGTGCAACTGATGGATTTTATCGACAGAAGAGCCGGATATACTTCAAATAGTTTATAAAAATAATGGATAAGCATTTGCATAGTGTGATTTGAACTTGTTTTAATTATAGCCAAACATTTAAGGGCTGGACAGGTTTGGAAAAATATGTCATTTTTGATTTTAGATAAAAAAAAATATCTTGCAATGTAATATTTGTAACGAGGGTATAAGGTGAGATTTCTGCATTTTTGTGTCCAGTTTTACCATCGATTAAGATAAAAAAACGTATTTTCCAGAATATAAGTTGCACTTTTTTTAATAGTTTAGCCGAGGGTGCGACTTATACTCAGATTCAGTTTAATATATGTGAAATATATGTTTTTTTCTTCATTATTATGTATTTTTTGGCTGGTGCAGCTTATACTCCAGTGCAACTCACACTCAGACGTGATTTATAAGTGAAATGTATGTTTTTTTTCTTCATTATTGTGCATTTTTTGGCTGGTGCGACTTATACTCCAGTGCGATTTATAGTCCGGAAAATACTTTTGTCTTTGGACATGGCGACACAGGCGACAACAGCAAAATTACATCAGATCGTCACCGTCATAGACACAAAATAGACCGTGCACCACTTAAACTTGTACATATACGGCGATCGGGGGGTAGTTGAGGCGGCGATCGAGGAGAAATCGAGACAAGTTCTGATGGAGGAGAAAAATAAGCTGAAAAATAAAGATTTTGCAGACATTGGCTTGCAGGTTGATGGTAGAAAAGTTTATGCTAATCCTATGTTAGTATTGTCGTTGTGCTCTACATTTTCATCACAACTTTAACTTTTATTTTAATTAGCGACTTACGTAGATCTAATGAGTGTTTCAGACGACCACAGGGGGTCAAAGTTTCAGGAATATTGATTTTCTCACCCGTAGAGTTTAATGCTCTGGTGGTAGATTTTTCCTCCTTCTCGTACTTATTGGTCTACTATATCCACAGTTAAATAAAATTAAATAATAAATAAATAAATAAATAAATAATAAATAATAAATAAATCCAAAAAAATATATAATTTATTAATATTATAAATAATATAAAGTAATAAAATAATTATAAAATACATATAAAAATAATAAAAATAAGTTAAAAAATATTAAAAGAAAAAGAAAAAAAAAGCAAAACAAAAAAGAGAGGACTGAAAGCATGATTTTTGTTTTATTACTTTACTCCTAAACCTTGTGTTGAATTCTCTATGTCTTAAACATTGAGGTGAACTTGTTTTTCAGTCAGAATGCGACACATTCTAACCTTAACCATTTTTATCACATTTTTGATTAATAAAAACAAACTTTACGGGAAGAACACACTCTTTAAACACATTTTAACCCTGTTCAAAGGCAAAATGGCAGAAAACTCGAGCTTCACACACATTTCAGAACAACTTGACCTAAACTACCGAGGTAACAGGTTTTATTTAGGCTGATTTAGACGACCTGACATCATCTGCGTTATTGTTAGTCTGTTTTCAGCTGTAATTATGACTAACCTCGCAAAAAAAAAACCATTACTCACCCACCAAGAATTTGATTTAAACCACCCGACTACTTCTTCTACCCTCTCCGTAGGTCCTCCCTTTGCAGGACTCCCTCTCTCTCTCTTCCCCGTCTGTCGGACCGGACCCGCCTCGCCCTCCGAATGCTGCCGTCCGAGCTGGGCTTCCCGTCGCCGTGGCAACAGGCTCGGAGCTGGCGCGGCTCCGTTGGGCAGCCCGGCCTCATTATGCTGCTGCTGGCTTTGATGTGGTTTGTGAGGCTCTACCTGCATTACTCCAGCCAGTGGCTCTACCTTCAGGCCATAGCAGTTCCTGTCAACAAGTGAGTTCGCCTCCTTTGATATCGCCTCGCGCACACACACACACATGTACCCACACACACGCTCACACACGCAGAAATACATGGGAAAAAAACACACACACATACACTCTGAATTCTGCTGACAATGATTGCTGGGGTAAACAAGCAAATTAGCAAGTCTATATGGGTTTAATATGCAAAACACTGCTTTAAAATGAATGGTAATACGAGGCTCTGTTAGTCTACAATGGGATTACAATAGGAGTGTGCAGCCTGTATTTGCACAATGGATTATGTGCACACCCAAATCATCTGGTTGGAATCCCCCCATTAACAATTTCCCTCCATATTAGCCAAGCGAGCACCAGGAGACCTCCACACCGCTCGGATCCCAATAGGCTACTCAATTTGGAAAGAATCTAAAGATATTACTTGGTGTAGTGCATTGACAAACAGCACTAATGCACTTTTAAATGTAATCTCTGTGGCATGTGTTGGTGATTTGTTTTACTGCAGGAGAATGGCTCCGACGTGGATGCAGGGAGCTGGTGTTATGGCGCTAACGTGGGGGGCGAAAACAACGCATTAAAACGTGAAACGAGCAGCGAATTTCGTCTAAAAAGATGAGAGCTAAAGTGTGGAAGCTCCTTTAGCTGTTGGAAAGTCGTATGCACAGGGGCGTCGGGCTGAGGGGGGTAAAGGGGACGGGTTTATCCAGGGCCCAGTGCAGGAAGGGGCCCCTCACCAAGTCTGTAATGTGCAACATGTAATGAAGACCCCCAGAATTGCGTCTGATTGGTCTACAGTCCCTCATTTCAGGACGCAGAACCATGGGTCCCTCAGCCAATCCAGAACACAATGGTCTAACAGACCTCCTCAGCCAATCAGGACGCAGAACACAATGGTCTACAGTCCCTCAGCCAATCAGGACGCAGAACACAATGGTCTACAGTCCCTCAGCCAATCAGGACGCAGGACACAATGGTCTACAGTCCCTCAGCCAATCAGGACGCAGAACACAATGGTCTACAGTCCCTCAGCCAATCAGGACGCAGAACACAATAGTCTACAGTCTCTTAGCCAATCAGGACGCAGAACACAATGGTCTACAGTCCCTCAGCCAATCAGGAGGCAGACAATGGTCTACAGTCCCTCAGCAATCAGGACGCAGTCTACAGTCCCTCAGCCAATCAGGACGCAGAACACAATGGTCCACAGTCCCTCAGCCAATCAGGACGCAGAACACAATATCTACAGTCTCTTAGCCAATCAGGACGCAGAACACAATGGTCTACAGTCCCTCAGCCAATCAGGAGGCAGAACACAATGGTCTACAGTCCCTCAGCCAATCAGGACGCAGAACACAATGGTCTACAGTCCCTCAGCCAATCAGGACGCAGAACACAATGCACACTCATACACTGTGAAAAAAAACATGTAAAATTGCGCTAAAAAACCCACAAAACAGTGAGACCGTAATAATAATAATAACCACACATTTGAAACAAGGCCGTAAGACGATATTTCTGCATTTTTGTGTCTGGTTTTGCAGTCGATTTAGATAAGATTGTCATATAGCATCTGTCTTTGGAGAAACTTGTCTTTGGACCTGGCAACACATGCTTCAGATCTTCATATATTTGATCCCTGCACCATTTTATCCCATTTCTGCTGAACTGAAACAAACCCCATCTGCTGATTTTGTTCATCTTTCACCTGAAAACACTTCTGAAATCCACATGATCTTCACCGGGACTTGTTTGTCGGGGCATTGTTTTTTCATCTTCCAAATAACAAATGTACCTCGACTGGCAGATTAATGGACAGGATCTTGGGAGATGCTTGGCTTTTGGTGCAAATCAGATGGAAATTAATGAGCAAAGACTGGGCCTCTCCTGGTTTACCTCCTCCTGACTGACGGGAAGATTAGAGACGTTATGAGGCTTGATGTAAACGGGCCTCAGACTCATGTCAAAACAAGGGACATTTTATTATATATATGTAGCTTTGATGCCGACGTCGTGGATTTGGCTTCGTCGGACTTATAGATCGACGTAATCAGCCTCTTTACAGGTTGTATTTGACCCAAAAAGTGTCATAATGTTTTAATTTTTAATCATACAAAGCTGCTGTGTCATCATTTGAGCGATAAACAGCAGCGACGTCACACATTTACGTCAGTTTTGTCTTGCGCTTAAAGGAAATAAATGTTGTTCCGGCTCGGAGCTGGGATCGGTGGATATCGGGGATCGGCGGGTACTTAAAGTCACGGTATCGAAACTAAACTGTGCGTCCCTGGGTTTTCCTGCTGTCCCGTCGTCTTCAAACGTGTGGAAATACAGAGGAAACTATGAAAACCGGCATCAATATCAGTGCAGTTAGCATTAGCATTAGCAACATTAGCAACTGAAAGCATGATTTTTTTTGCTGCATTACTTTATTCTTAAACCCTGTGTTGAATAGTGTGTGTTACAATATTAAGGTGAACTTGTTTCTCAGTTAGAATGACACACATGCTTATTTTAAGATGTCTACGCTGGAATCTGCTACGAGAGGCTTTTTCAGTGACTGCAAACATCTTTTAAGTGACATATTCTAGCTTCTTGTAAACGGCTAACGTTGTATCTCTTTACGACCTTGTACAAATTCCTATAGGTGCAAATATTTAAAATTGAGGTGAATGTTCTGTTATATTTCCCTCTGTTCTGGATCGTGGAGATGGAATAGTAAATGTGCAGCCTCCATTTTGAAACTTTGAGCCTCTTTCACTCAGCTCTTCGTTTCATAACAGGTGATGGACTTAAACTCGTCACTGTATGAAAAAGTAGTTTGGTCATCGCGTCTGTCAGAAGAACAACTCTGTGTGAAAGTATTTGTAAAATGTGTTTATAAATGTGTTTATGGGACGACGACGGACTGACAGTGTCTCACCTGTTTGTTGAACTTTGATACAGGGACTTTTAATACAACATCTGATGAGCATACAGACTAAAACTGAACGATAGAGAGAAAGAGAGAGGGAGGAGAGAGGGAGGGAAGGATGGAGGAGGCGAGAGGGAGGAAAGAGGGAGCAGAGAAGAGAGGGAGGAAGAGAGGGGGGAGACGGGCAAGACAAGACGTGGAGAAAACTTTTAATATAAGATCTCATGATTGTCCAAACCACACGTGATAAAAGAGCCGCCCAGGAACTGCTCAAGATCCTCTCAGGAGCCGCCCAGGAGCTGCCCAGGAGCCGCCCGGGAGCCTCTCAGGAGCCTCTCAGGAACCACTCAGGAGCCGCTCAAGATCCTCCCAGGAGCCGCCCGGGAGCCTCTCAGGAGCCACTCGGGAGCCGCTCAGGATCCTCTCGGGAGCCTCTCGGGAGCCGCTCGGGAGCCTCTCAGGAGCCGCTCAGGATCCTCTCGGGAGCCACTCGGGAGCCGCTCAGGAGTCGCTCAGGATCCTCTCAGGAGCCTCTCGGGAGCCGCTCAGGATCCTCTCAGGAGCCACTCAGGAGCCGCTCAGGAGGTGCTCAGGAGCCGCTCAGGAGCCGCTCCAGATTCTACACTATTTCTACTTTTAAAGCTGCTGTTCAGTTCATTTGTTGTTTCCTCCTCAAAAACAAACCTGGAGTTGTTTTTTCATCCACATGTTTGAGTAACTTTATCATTAGTAGTCACATCTCCATCATCAACACGCTCTGTCCCACCTCGTGATGTCATGAAGTGGTCGTTTTCATGCTAACACCTCCTTTTACCTTTTTTATTTAGCTTTCCGAGTACAACACGAGACATTCTGCGGACTCCTCGTTCATAACCTGCAGACTCACCGCTCGTCTCCTCTTTGGCACAGATTGGTTTTCCTCGCTCACACGGTGGAGCTGGTTTACCAGAGCTCGCTGCTGCACACGCGGGAGGAGCTGGCCCTGGTGGTGGTGGGCCCGCTGACCTTGAACGCTGTAACGCTCACGCTGGTTCTGATCAGATGGGCTTGTCAACACGTATTTGGATCACTCGCCTCCTTCACGTCAAAGCTGATCATGGTGCAGGGAGTGTGGACAGTCCTGGACCCCCTGGCGGTGTTTGCGGTGGACGCCCTCCTCGGGGTAAGTCACTTAAAAATAACTTGGACACTTGTGCACTTTAAATAGGAGTTCACTTTATCTCGGCAAAGTGACTTTAGATTACAAAAAGAGCGCGGGAGGGGGAGGGAGGATGGGGAAGGTTAGGAGGGTGTCTGCTCCGGGTTTTGGACGGCTGGAGTTGGATTTGGGAGCGAGAGATTTAAGCTGTTCAAGATCCTGACACGATTCACATGAAAAAATAAATTTGGCTCATTTATTGTCATTTTAAAACAATAAATTTACACCGATTTTAAAATTAAAGCTCCCGTATTACGCTGTATGTATCTCCTCCTCTCCTCCTCCTCTTCTTCTCTCTTCCTCCTCTCCTCCTCTTCTCCTCCTCCTCTTCTCTCCTCTCCTCTCCTCCTCTCCTCCTCTCTCTCTCTCCTCCTCTCCTCTCTCTCTGTGTTCTCTCTTCCTCATCTCCTTCAGACCTCTCTCTCCCCCTCTCTCTCCCCTCCTCTCCTCCATGTCTCTCCTCTCCTCAAACTCTCCTCCTGTCTCCCCCTCCTTGTGATGTGTTCCTCCTCATCCTCCTCTACTCCTCTCCTCCTCCTCTCTTTTTAAACTCCCTCACACTTTGATTTCTCTCCTCATCTCTCTCTCTTCTCTCCTCACCTCCTCCTCCCGTATTACGCCGTGTTACGTTTCCTCATCAAAAACAGACCTGGAGTTGTGTTTTGTTGTTTCATTCTCACATGTTTCACACACAAACCTCTGTTCTCCTTGTTCCCCCTCTCTCTTGTGTTTTTTAAACTCCACACACTTTCTCCTTTCTAGTTCTCTCATCTCTCTCCCTGTCTCCTCTCCTCTCTCTCCTCTCCTGTCCTCCTCCTCTCTCTCCTCCCCTCCTCTCCTCTCTCTCTCCTCCTCTTCTCTCCTCTTCTCCTGTCTTCCTCTCTCTCTCCTCCCTTCTTCCTCTCTCTCCTCCCCTGTCTCCCTCTCTTCTCCCTCCTCTCCTTTCTCTCTCCCTTCTCCTCTCTCTCTCCTCTCTGGCTCCCTCTCCTCCTCTACTCTCTCTCTCCTCTCCTTCTCTCTCTCTCTCCCCTCCTGTCTCCATCTCTCTCTCCTCTTCTTCTCTCTCCTCTCCCTCCTCCTCCTCTCTCTCCTCTCCTCCTCTTGTCCTCTCTCCTCTCCTCCTCCTCTCCCGTCTCTCTCTCTCCTCCTCTCCTCCACTCTCTCCTCTCCTCCTCCTCTCCTGTCTCCCTCTCTCCTTCTCCTCCTCTCTCTCCTCCTCTTCTCCTCTCTCTCCTCTCCTCCTCCTCTCCTGTCTCCCTCTCTCCTCCTCCTCCTCTTCTTCTCTCTTCCTCCTCTTCTCTCTCTCCTCTCCTCCTCTCCTTCTCTCTCTCAGTACATAGTAATTGGATTTTCATAATAATTTTTGTTCTTATTAAGCTCGAAAAGGAGAAAAAGAAGAAGAAAACTTATTAAACTTATTAAATCCCACCTCTGTCCTGCATTAGCACAGAAATAAAATACTTTGTTTAGTCGCCCTATTCAGTAGAAAAAAAGAAAAGAAAAAAGAGAATACACACACACATATAAATATTTATTCATTCAGTTTGTGACAATAAAAGCAGCAAAAAGTCACTGACAATAATTAGAAAAAAAAAAAAAAAACAGACCAACAACGATAAAGAAAAAAAAACATAAAGTAGAAGATACAGAGTTACTCAAATAAACCAAAAAACACAACTCTGGGTCTGTTTCTGACGCAGTAACAGCTTCATAACACGACTTAAACCCTTAAGAGTCACTTTTGTGTAATACTGCACCTTTAATATTGTCGTATAAAAAGCTTTGAAAGTATTTACTCATAAAACCAAACCGTGTGTGTTTCTTCCTTGTTTCCTCAGCGTCTCGTCTACACTCCGGACACACCTGTGGGCGACGCCGCCAAGCTCTACTGGCATTTCCACCGAACCGACCAATCAGGAGTGTCGGGCGTGGTCCTCACCGTGTTCCTCTATTCAGTCATCACGGTTCTGTCCCTCACCGTCATGTTCATTTACCTGCTCAGGTACGACATCGACTCGTTTGTGCTGGACTACGTGAGTGTGACGTCACCACAGCGAATTTGGAGTGTCATAGCAACCAAGGAGCCAATCAGGAGCGAGGTAGTTGAAGGAAACGCCCCTTCCCGCCCGCACCACTGGTTTAGCATGTTCATGTCTTGATTTCAGGCCACAATAATGAAATAAAAAACAGAATCATGTAGAGTGGGTTAATACGAACATTTTTGATCAAATTTTTATTTTATATTGCATTAAAGTATAAACTATTTAAGTAAGTATTAATCTCATCTGCAGCTATACAGGTTACAGTCAATTTTTTCCCCTTTTTCAACCCCCCCATGGGCATATACACCGCAGAGAAAAGTAAATAAATTAATAAAAAAAGTAAATACATTAATAATAGTAATTTAATAATAATAATTTAATAAAAAAGAGGAAAAAAACATAGAAATAATACAATGCTAATAATGCTAATAAAGTAAATAAATTAATTTAAAAAGTAAATGCATTAATAATAATAATAATAATAATAATTTAATAAAAAAATAGGAAAAAAAACATAGAAATAATAATATGCTAATAATAATAATAATAATAATAATAATAATAATAATAATATATAAATAATAATATAATATATAAAAAGTAAAATAATAAAAGTAATCCCATCCAGGTTTGAATTCCTTCCAAAAAAATACTGCAGATTTCCTTCATCAAAACACATCAGCAGAAATTACATTATACATATTCATTATCAACTATATATAAAAAAAAAAGAAAGAGAAGAGCTGAGCGCGCACATATCGTGTATCTTTCATGAGTATACAGTTTGACAGAAGTATCCACATAACACAAAAACAGATACGTGATATTTTCAGATCTTAATTTTGGTTAGTAAGTAGGAAATGGACCAGCAGGAAATGTTTTTGGGTTTTGCTTCGAGCAGCAGAAAACTCCAGTTGAATTATTTCTTGGTAAGATGTAGTTGTCAGATTTTTTTTTTGATTTTTTTTTTTTTATACAATTGTTCTATATGTTTCTTGTCTGTAAAACCCCTCAACACACACTTTATACACTTTTCTCACACAGGCATTAACATTTTCTCACATTTCTCTCTTGTTTAAACACAAAGTTCAAACCTTCGTCGGTGCCTTTGTCGGTGGTGCAGAACGTTTCATCGATTGTGGGTTTTTTGTCGGGGAGAAAACTTTGCAAACATACAGCACTTCAGAGTCACACTGTGATCCAACATTTATGTAAATTTGTCTGACACATTCTGTACTGTACAGGAGACACGGAGGAGACTGATGGACAATGGTCTACAGTCCCTCAGCCAATCAGGACGCAGAACACAATGGTCTACAGTCCCTCAGCCAATCAGGACGCAGAACACAATGGTCTACAGTCCCTCAGCCAATCAGGACGCAGAACACAATGTACGTTCATAAGGTGTAAAAAAAAAAACCCATGCAAAACAGCATTACAAAAATCTGCGAAACAGCGAGACCGCGAAAGATGAACTGTGTTTTCGTGATGGTCAACTGTAATATGAACATTTAAGACCAAAAAGACGAGTCTGACAGCAGCAGTTACAGAGAGACGGGCCACAGTTTTTCAATAGAAAGTGAATTGGAGCCGATGGAACCAGAAGCGCACCCTTGATCACTTCCTGTTTGGAGCGCAGCAGCTAGCAGGTTAGCTCTGTCCCTTTATATATACACAGTTTCATTACCTTTCGTATTTTCATAACAGCTACATTGCAGTATTTTGTGTCATTCTGTTCGCTATAATTTTAGCTCTGCCTTAACTAACCCTCATGCGCAACAGGGACGCTAACTGTAAAAGCCGGAATTAGCATTTGGGTATTTTTAAATGCTCACAGGCTGTAGGGGAAGTCTGCCAATAAGAGAGGACTCGCCTTTCTCAAACAGCCCTGGCCCTCTCCAACCGACTGCGCTATTTCTCCACCACCCTCCACCCCCACAGCCTCACGCCCGTCTCCGCTTCCTGTGGACACGGAAAAGCGCAAAAAAATAAAACAAAAATGAAAAACAAACGTTGATTTAATCCATTTTGATCTTATAGTCGGAAGGCATTACTTCTGCCCTCGCGCATCAGCCTCACACGTCTTCGCACAAACCCGCTCGCTCGCAAACACCGCGCAACGCCAGCCTCGGAACGCGCCGCAGTCAGCAATCGGTCGGAAAAATGGAAAGCGTTTCTAATTCCAAAGTTAGATGTGTTTTGATACAGCGTGAACATGTAACCCCCCCCTGCATTATCCGATTAGGCTGAATGTTTTGCATGGTTGCTATCACTGCTGGTTTCATACATATTGAAATGGACGGCGTGTACATGCTGGTGCGTTCCACTCGTGTCTCGCAGATTGAGGTCGCCCATGCTGAAGAATTCTGTTGGTTGGTCTGTATTGTGGTGTAGACGTGTCACTTTTTTATGCTAAGCCTTGATGTCCTTTATATACGAGCTTACTCAGAGGTGAGGATGAAAGGAAACTATGGACCATCCACGTTCTGTGCACAACTCCAGAATCCTATAAGTCCCTCCGAACAGATAAGCGCTGATGTTTACATAATTGGACACATTTTTGGAGAAGGGAACGCTCAGATAAACTATGCATAATGTTCCTCCACATTCAGACTAGGTGTGTTGTCCTCCCTCACACTGGACTGAATTCCATTACTCCAAATGTAAGAAAAGCCTTATTGAATTAATCAGGTTGAGATTGGCGGCCGAGGAGAGGGTACCATCTAATTTCAGTAAGCGGGACGCTTATCGGGCTCCGGCTAAATGGACAATATTAAAACAGCAGCCGGGAATAATGACTTCTGCCACTCAAGCGCCACACGTTTGTATTGAATGTAGGCCATGGGGCTGAGGCAAACCGGAGCATTTTATGGGTTACAGTTTCCCATTGGCTGCAAGGAAGGGCTCTGACACAGAGCGTGACCTATTTCTAAAGTAACCCTCGGGCGATATGTATAGATAGACTGGACTGTTATCCTGTTTTAATTACATTTTAGTCAGCTTTTATTCACTAGCCTCTAAAATGGTGGAGTCACATGACCTGCACCTCGCCGAGTTGATTTCAGCAATGGCACAATTACATTTAGACACATTTGATCAGATTGTTTATTCAACATTTGTAAAGTTTGATGGTGTCCAACAAGAATGAGTTTATATTTATACAACCAACAGAGATAATTGTCTTTATATCAGCAAAATGTGCAGAAAAATCCACTTAAACACAGTGGAGTCGGTCTTAGGGGGCCCAGATTTGGACCTTCTTCCTATTAGTTTATATAAGGGGGGCCCATGTGAGGCTTCTTGACCCGGGCCCCCAAAATTCTGTCGACGGCCCTGCTTATTCTCTCGTTTTCACTGATAACAAAGTAAAATTATATAAAAGTTGTTAAAACATGGAACTTATTCATCATTAACATTAAAATTGTAATTACCCGCGGGTGCGACTTATACTCAAATATCGTTTTTATGTGAAATATTTGTGTTTTTCTTCATTATTCTGCATTTTTTGGCTGGTGCGACTTATCCTCCGGACATTTTTAAACTGTCAGCAACTTGGCCACGATAATCATAAAACACAACATTTCAGTATTGTGCCTGTTACATAACACTTCACCTGTGCAAAGTCTGCCTACCATTACACAGATGACATGCTAACACGCTAACATGTTCGCTAGGAAGATGCTAATGTAGGTTTACTGCGTTTTATCCCTTTTGCATCGTTGAACTTGTCAATTTTTCTAACCAAACCTGGTAATTTCCATCAGTTAATAATTATTGGCCCATTTTTCCTCCAAAAAGGGTCGTGATAATTACTAAAATGAACCGCGGAACCAAACTGTGTCCGGCGCTGTTAGCTTAGCTTCTTTTGTTTGTGAAGGAGTCTGATTCGTGACTTCTGACTACGAAGCCTGCCGCTGATGATCATTTTAATGATCATTTTAGTTGTTTTTTTTGTATTTTAGTTGTCAAACATTTTTTTTTACGTTTGTTTAGTCGATGGTGGTCAAACATATTATGGCTGCACATTTATGTTGTTTAATCAAAGAAAGCATGAAATATGGTGACTGAAGTGAGATTAAAATGTGAAATTCGCTTATTATTTTTGATATTGACTGTTCCTTGTAGTAATGATATATTTGTTGTAAATGTATTTTGGGATGTGTATACATAATTACTAAAATGAACGCTGGAACCAAACTGTGTCCGACGCCGTTAGCTTAGCTTCTTTTGCTTGGCGTGGTGAATCCAGATGTCCTGTTTTCATTCTTTATTTCGTGTAGGGACAGTTTAAGGGTTGTTTTTCGCGTGCAGGCAGCTCCTACAGCCTCGTATAGGGTTGGCCAGCCCAGCGCACCGTCCTTTTTGTCCATTTTGTTCATTTTGTCCATTTTGTCCATTTTGCATTGACCGGTTCATCATGGACTTTTTTCTTTTGTTACGTTGCTGTTTTTTTGTGCATGGGGTTTTGGTAAGGGTTTTCAAATATGTCTAAAATAACCTTAAGAAGAACCAGAAGTTTAAAAAAAAACATTTTTTTCCTGTTTCCTTCCTGTTTCGTCCAATTTTTAGTCATAACTGTGCAATTCTCTTCAGTCCCAGACCTGGAGACACTGCTTTGGTCAACTTAAATGTCGTCTTGTCTGTTTTAAAAATGCACCATGAGCCTGGAATAAAGATTAATTGAACTGAATTGATTAAAAGAAGCTCATGAAAATGCTGCTAAAGCTACTGTACGGACTCGGATGTGGATTCAAAGACCAATCACAATCGAATGGTCTTGTTCACTTTTAGACCTCACAGAGATACACTCAGGCCTGTTTAAAATGCACACACAAGAATAGTTTTACATTTCCTCCAATTATTTATGATAAAACATTTGATTATACAAAACAGCGGCCATTAACAATCCTTACATCGTGGTCGGGGTAAGGTCACGCCGCACATGTAAATCACAAGTTTGCACATACGCTACTCCTTCAAGATCAAGAACGTTAGCTCGTATTTTAAGACGCAAACATGGAGGGACGGAGAATCCTTCAAGAGGAGGGGCAGAGCGAGCGAGTGCATAAATGAATGAGAATCGTATTCGAGAGAGAGGGATGAAAACGAATGCGAGCTATTCCTGTGTCTGAGGTCAACGTTGTACAAACAGGATTCTCCCATGAGCGCTGGGGAATGATGCAGAGTTCAATGCCGTGTACCCGCTCCGTATACAAAGCCCTGTCTTCTTGATGTTGGTTTTATTTGAGAGTTGATTACCCTCTGACAGGCGAGAATCTCAGTGGAAGGGCACGAGGTCCGCTGGTTTTGATGGTCAGCCAAAGTATGCGTTTTACAGACACAGGATCTGCGTTTCGGGCTGGGCCGTCTGCTGGCAAATCGCGGGAGCTATGGCGAAAGAGAAATCGCTCCTCATCTGGATCCCCGGATCGATAAGCCTTCCGCTGTGACTCAGACTCGTCTCCGTGGACACAACCGGAGCGTCCATTGTAGCGGCCATGTTTGAAGCTCGGTCTTAAAACAGCCGAATATCCCGTTTCTTACTCCCACACATTCGCAGACACAAGCCCGGCGTAGACGCAGCTACTGTCAGCTCGTGTTAACAAAGTGCTTCCCACTCACAGGCCAATTTGTTTGATACCGTTTGCTCTTTAGTTGTGTTGGAATGCATCTATCAGTCTTTCATAGTCTCACGCTGCAAACAGGCCGGTCTAATCAATAAAACAATTCTTGATACGAGATGTGATCATTCAGCGCCATATAGAAGCACATCATTATAATTTACACACATGTGAGCCGTTTGTGAAGGAGTCAAACCGGTCTGATTCCTAATGTGACTTCTGACTACGAAGCCTGCAGCTAATGATCATTTTAGTAGTGATTTTTGTGTTTTATTGTGTTTTTTTGTGGTTTAGTCGACTGGTCAAACGTCTCTACTGCACATTTACGTTGTTTAATCAAAGAAAGCATGAAATATGGTGACTGAAGTGAGGTAAAATGAAAATATTATGGATTAAAATGTGAAATTCGCTTATTGTTTTTAATATTTTGATTTAATAATGACGTTATATGTGTTGTAAATGTGTAAAAATAACACGCAATAGGCAAAATCTGCGAAGTATCAGCTTTATTTTTTGCAATTATATGTGTTTTAAGGCTGTAAAACCCCTCACCACACACTTTATACACTTTTCTCACAGAGGCGTTAACATTTTCTCACATTTCTCTCTTGTTTAAACACTCTCAAAGTTCAAACCTGTGAAAAAAACATGCAAAATCAGTCGTGATATAGTGAGGGACGACTGTATTTCACTACATACTTATAATCATTTCAGTTTTATTTCTATAGCGCATTTAAATAAAACTTACGCTGCACAAAGTGGTTCAAAAATCAAATAAAATAAGGTATGTCCCACCGAGAAGAGGCCCCGGCGAAGACCGAGGACACACTGGAGGGACTAGGTCTCTAGACTGGCCTGGGAAGAGGTGGAGGAAGTGTCTGGGGTCATAGAAGGCTTAGAGTCCTTGCTTAACTTGCTGCCCTGTGACCCAGCCCCAGATAAGCAAAAGAAAATGGATGGATGAACGATACATAGGAAAGAACAATAAAACACCAATAAAACGGCAAGATGTCCTGTGTAGCTCACATTAAACACAGACTGATATAGTAGCGATTATCATAATGCGATTACGATCATTTTAATAGTCAACTAATCCTGATTATTCTGATCGTTACAGCCCTATTGACTCGTTTATGTGTTCTCATTAGGTTCCACAACGATGGCCGTATGCTGGACGTCTATCAGAGGCTCACAGCTGCTGAAGGGTCCTACTTCCTGCCTCAAGACCTGGAGGTGTCCAATCAGGAGCTGAGTTACATCGTGAAGAAGACGGAGCAATGGCGAGGCTACAACGGGAGAGGCGCAAGGTAACGCTGCTGTTTGCATTGTTTTGGTACAGCCGCTCGTCTTGATTTTGCATGATTAGCTTTAGCGTTAGCGTTGTTGTCTTGTGCGTCGCTCTATGGTCCGGTTTGTGGTGACATCATAGCAAATGTGATTAAGATGAGGTGCAGGCAAAATGAACAGCAGATTTTTGGTGTGGTATAACTCACAGATCATGAGCATAATCACGAAAATAAATGATCTTTTCCAACATATGGTTTACAAATGTTTGTTTCTTTCATCTTTGGAATATTGTCCCTCATCTGAGACCAGACAGAGGGAGTGTGACGTCACCCACAGCGTTCGACTCCAGTCAAATGAAGCTCATCGAGACTAGAGCAGGTATAGCAGCGAGTATCATAGCAACCAAAGAGCCAATCCTGAGCAAGGCTGTTGAAGGTAACGCCCCTTTCTCGCCTGCAGCAACCCTGTCAGTAAAATCATTTGCTAACGCTAACGGGAGCAACCTCTGGGAAAGAAGGCGACTGTAACAAGTTTGGCTCAACTCAAAATAAAATGAAAATCATCAAAATATCATAGCAACTAAAGAGCCAATCAGGAGCGAGGCTGTTGAAAGTAACACCTCTTTCCGCCCACACCGCGATTTAACAGGGAGCGGGTGTGTCAATCAAACCTGTTGCTAATGCTAACTGGAGTGACCTCGGGTTAAGAAAGCGCCTGATTCGCCCTTTCCCGCCCGAACTGCTGGTTTAGCAGGGAGCAGGCACCTAGCAACACTGTCAATCACACCTATCGCTAATGCTAGCTAATGCTAATGATTATAAATGTTCATATGTTGATTTACAGACACAATAGCGAAATAAAAACACCTGGATCATGTAGAGGGTTAATACGAACATTTCAGACCAAAACGAGTCTGACAGCAGCAGGTACAGAGAGAGAAGCCACAGTTTTTCAATAGAAAGTGAACTGGAGCCAGAGTCGATGGAGCCAGAAGCGTGCCCATGCTCACTTCCTGTTTGGAACGCGATGCTAGCAGGTTAGCTTTGTCTGATACATTCATTCTTTCATAGTGTACTACTGTTTCTACGCATTAGGTTGAGGTAGTTTTGCTAATCGACCTCCATTGTGAGCTAACTATCGCCCGCAGTAGCTAAAAACCATCTATCTTCCCATCAGCGGACACGGCTGCTCTGTATTTTTCATCATTAAGTTACATTTGTACATTGGGTTAGAGGGGATATATAAACCGCGTCCATTTATTTTATACCATTCAATTTCTTTAGTTACATTTTACAAATCACAGCTCTTTACTTCTGTTCTAATTAGTACAAGATAATTACCAAAACACAACCTCGGCTAGTGGCGTGCACGATTAGACTGCGGAAACCAATTTTCAGAAATATTTCATTAAAGAGAGACTGCTCAATCAGCACACACACACATGTACACACACACGGGTACAAGTTAGTGTCAGGATTCCAGTTTGCATAAATGAATTCTGCTCTGAAATTGGTATCGCGTGGAGAGGCTGTTGCGTGCTTGATAGTCAGGCGTAGGTCGATGGCGATGACACAGTAAGGGCCAGTGTATTAGTACCCAGCCTACAAAGTCTCCGCATAATGATTGAACATGTGACTATTCGAGATAAGGCGAATGCAGGCTGCGATCAAACTGCAGCCCCTTTAATTTAGTCCCCACAATGAGTTACTGGCACACATCGCTCCGTGCTCGCGATCTTCATTAACTCCCCTGATCTTTGCTTGCGAAAGTTCAAACGGGCGTGGTGCGAAAGTGAAGCAAGAAAGTACAGTACAGTCACTTTTAAGGCCAAACACATGGGCTTGGTATTAGCTTACGACGGCTACATATGAAGTTCATTTAGCGCTCTGGTTTCGGAACGATAATTCAAGCTAAAGCTGATATTTTCACCACTATTTTGAGAGCAGAGACTGTGTAAAGATGTGGACTAAGTGAGTGTGACGTCAGCCAGAGCCAAGTCAAATGAAGCTAATCGAGGCTAGCAGTCATAGCGGCGGATTTTGAGTAGAGTTACATGTTTGGAATATGGACTGTGAGTATCATAGCAACCAAAGAGCCAATCAGGAGCGAGGCTGTTGAAAGTAACGCCCTTTTCTGTCCGAACTGCCGGTTTAACATCGAGCAACCGCTTAGCAACGCTGTCAATCAAACCTGTCGCTAATGCTAGTGGGAGCGCCTGATTTCTGTGTTATTAATGTTCTTGATTTACAGACACAATAGCGGAATAAAAAAAATCATGTTGAGGGTTAATACGAACATTTAAGACCAAAATGACAGAGACATGGGTGAGTTTTTTTCAATAGAAAGTTAATCAGAGCCAGAGTCGATAGAGCTGAAAACGCTCCCATGATCACTTCACGCAGCAGCTAGCAGGTTAGCTATGTCCATTTATATATAAACCATATTTTCCGGAGTAAAAGTCGCACTGGAGTATAAGTCGCACTAGCCAAAAAATGCACAATAATGAAGAAAAAACGTATATTTCACAAATAAATCGCATCTTATTGAAAAAAAGTGCAACTTATAGTCGGTTGGTTGGGACAGGTAAAGTTTTGTGTTAGCTCTTGTTAGCTCACAGAAATTCCTCATACATACATATTAGTAGTAGTGTTGTATTTACTGCTATTGAGGTGTTGTTTTTTCACAGTATATTAGTTTAGTATATTCGTTATTTTCCAACACTACTGGATTGTTTTTGTCTTTTAGATTCTACAGCGTGATGAGGTCAGGTCACATTGGTATAATGTTTTCAGAGGGTGTGTCGACAGGTGGATTAACCAAACTGAAAAAAAAAATAAAATAAAAATAAAAATGGTAGATTTCTGCAGAATCAATGAACGACCCACTAAACCTACAAATCTGAGGTCTGGAAATGTAATTTTGTTTGTAAATGACACCTGACCAATGAGCTGCTTCGTTTCACACGTGTCACTGAACAAAACAAGGAAACAGGAAGAGGACGAAGAGGCATTCATATATATTTCATAATAAATATCAAAACTCCACATATGTTGAAACTAATTATTTGTTTGATATTTATAACAGTAACATTTGAAAATCAGAACGACCCAAAAGGTGTCGGCAGAAGCTTAACCCTGTGTTAATATAATTTAATTTCATTTAATTATTGTATTTATTAATTTTATTTTATTTTATTTTATTTATTTATTTTTTTTTTAATTTTTTAATTTTTTATTTTTTATTATTTTTTTTAACCTGTCCCTAAACTAGAATGTTGCTAAATAATGTAAAAAAAAAAAACTTGCTTTACCATTTGTCTTTCCACTTTACCTTCTCTATAATATTTATGCTATTTTACACATTTTATTTATTTTAAAGCTCCTGAATTACACAAAATTAACTCTTTTGAGCTTTAAACCGTTTTTTATGTTTTTCCCTAAACTTATTAGTCTGCGAAAACATCTAAAAAAAATTCTCCATTCCACCTTGTGATGTCATTAAGTGGTCGTTTTCAAGTTAACAGCAATTTTTTATACCTATTTTTGACCTTTTTTTCAGTAAAGATTGGCAATTCCAGACAGCTGAAATGATCCAAGTGATTCTAGTGAAGGTTTAAAAACACAGTGGAGCACTTCCTGTATCACCACATGATGACATCACAAGGTGGAACGGAGTGTTTGTCATTTTTTTATACCTAAATCTGCACCTTTTTTTGCAGTAAACATGTGCGAATGAAACAAAAAAACACAATTTCTGGTCTGTTTGTGATTTAAGCCTTAACAACATTATAACATAAATCAGAAAACAGCGTAATACGGCTTTTTTTTAAAGACACACACGAGGCGGTTTAAATGACATTTATACCAGCCGTAATGAAAAGCAGCCCTGATGGCGGAGGTGCTACGCTAGTGCTAATGGCTTGGTGATGAACCTTTTAATGGGGGGGGAATTGAACCTCCCATTGTTTGGAGACTTTAGGACAAATTACACCCCCAAAGTTAGTGATTAAGAAAACGCTTCATTTAGCCGCTGATGGCCTCTGTCTGCGGCGCCTCGGCTAAATCATATCTCTCTCCGTGTAGCAACGATTACACAAGAGCTGGGGCAAAAATACGGTTTATCGTGATAAAAAGGGAGAGATAATTGTGATAATTGTCTTTATATCAGTAAAATGTGCAGAAAAAAGCTCCTTAAACACAGGGGGGACAAAGGCGTCTGTTGTCCCAGGTTTAGTGTCTTAGGGGGCCCACATTTGGACCGTCTTCCTATTAGTTTATATGAGGGGGGCCATGCGAGGCATCTTGACCCAGGGCCTCTGAATTTCTGTCGACAGCCCTGCTCATCTCTTGTTTTAGTACGATTATATAAAAGTCATTAAAACATGGAACTTATTCAACATTAATATTAAAATTGTCATTAGCGGGGGCTGTGACTTATACTCAGATGTGATTTTTATGTGAAATTTATGTTTTTTTTGTCATTTTAATCATTTTTTGGCTGGTATGCGACTTATACTCCAGAGCGACTTATATTCAGATGTGATTTTTTATGTGAAATTTATGTTTTTTTCTTAATTTTTATGCATTTTTGGCTGATGCGACTTATACTCCAGAGCATCTTATATTCAGATGCGATTTTTATGTGAAATTTATGTTTTTTTTGTCATTTTTATGCTTTTTTTGGCTGGTATGACTTATACTCCAGAGCGACTTATACTCAGATGTGATTTTTTATGTGAAATTTATGATTTTTTCTTAATTTTTATGCATTTTTTGGCTGATGCGACTTATACTCCAGAGCGACTTATATTCAGATACAATTTTTATGTGAAATGTATGTGTTTTTTTTTCATTTTGATGCTTTTTTTGTTGATGTGACTTATACTCCAGAGCCACTTGTATTCAGATATGATTTTTATGTGGAAATTTATGTTTTTTTCTTCATTTTTATGCTTTTTTTTGGCTGGTGTGACTTAAAACTGTCAGCAACTTTAATCATTATCTCAATATAATCATTAATCGCAGTTATTTTGGCCGTGATAAAACACCTGTTACACACACTCGACGTGTGCGTAAGTCTGCTTTGCATTACACAGATGACATGCTAACACGCTAACATGTTCGCTAGGATGATGCTAATGTAGCGTTTAGCGTTTTATCACTTTTGCATCATTCAACTTGCCAATTTCTCTTCCCGAACTCTGTTCAATTCCATCAGTTATTAATTATTGGCCCATTTTTCATCCAAAAGGGTCGTGATAATTACTAAAATGAACACCGGAACCATGTATTTTGCCGCTTTTTGGGCTGTTTTTGTTGCATTATGATACGATTCGAGCTGTGGAAGTGTGAATATCTCCCTTTTCTGGTTAATTCTTGTTGCGGCTCACGTGTTTTTTCTCTGTAGCGATGTATCGTGCTTCGAAATGTTTTATCGTGACAGGTCCAACAGCAACTTTAACACTTCTGCATTATTCAAAGTGTCGATTTTTCTTCCCCAAATCTGATAAGTTCCATCAGTTGATAATTATTGGCCCATTTTTCCTCCAAAAGGGGTCACTTTCCAAACTCCCTCACACCTAAGAGACTAATTTGCCTACATGCAAATTTGTGTCATTTTTAGCTCATAAAGTATTTATCACAGACAGGAAAAAATATCCTCACGGAGCGGCGCACAGGAGCAGCCCACAGAGCTCAAACTAATATTTTGCAACCCTAATGATTTTTTGCATCCTTAATTGGATAGAATAAGGTTGATATGATTAGGTCAGGATGTAGTGTTTTTCATTAAAAATACATTTCAGAAACTGTATTCCAAATGTGCCCTTGCAATTAAATAATGAATCCGACGCATTCCTTATTACGGACCCAATTAATATCACAGGCAAGGGCGTAATTTTAATAACACTGGGCCACAAGGCCTTCATTAGAGAGGGAGAGGGAGGGGGAGGGAGGGAGGGAGGGAGAGGGAGGGAGGAGGGGAGAGGGAGAGAGAGGGAGGAGGGAGGGGAGGAGAGGGAGAGAGGGAGGAGAGGGGGAGAGGGAGAGGAGGGAGAGGGGAGAGGGAGGGAGGGAGGGGAGAGGGGGAGGGAGGGAGGGTGGGAAGGAGAGAGAAGAGAGAGGGAGGGGAGGGAGGGAGGGAGGGAGAGAGGAGGAGAGAGAGGGACCGGGAGGGAGAGGGGGAGGGGAGAGAAGGAGAGAGGGAGGGGGGAGGAGAGAGGGAGAGAAGGAGAGAGGGAGAGAGAGAGGAGAGGGAGGGAGGGGGAGAGGGGGAGAAGAGAGGGAGAGAGAGGGAGAGGAGAGGGGAGAGAGAGAGGGAGGGAGAGGGGGAGGGAGGAGAGAGAGAGAGAGAGAGAGAGAGGAGAGAGAGGGGAGGGAGGGAAGAGAGAATGATGAGGGAGAGGGGAGGGAGAGAGGAGGGAGAGAGGGAGGGAGGGAGGGAAGGGAGAGGGAGGCAGGGGAAGAGACAGAGAGACAACGAGAGGGAGGGAAGGGGGATAGGAGGGAAAGGAGAGAAGGGAGAGAGAGAATGGGTGAGGGGGGGGGAAAGAGGGTGGGGGGAGAAGAAGGGGTGAGAGAGGGGGGGAGGGAGAGAGAGAGGAGGGGGAGCGGGGGAGGAGAGAGGGAGCGGGAGGGAGAGGAAGGAGAGGGAGATGAGAGAGGGAAGAGAGGAGAGGAGAGAGAAGGAGAGAGGGAGGGAAAAGAGAGAGGGAAGGAGAGAGAGAGCGAGTTAGGGAAGAAAGAAGGAGAGAGAGAGAGAGGAGGGGGGGAAGAGAGAGAGGGAGAGAGAAGAAAGGAGCTGGGGAAGAGACAGAGACAGCGAGAGAGGGAGGGAAGAGAGAGAGGGGGAAGAGGAGGAGAGGGAGGGTGAGAGAAAGACAAGGAGAGGGAGGGAAGGGGGAGAGAGGGGAAGGGGAGAAAGAAATGGAGAGAGCGAGGAGAATGACGGGGTGAGGGGGGGGAAACAGGGTGGGAGCAGAAGGGGTGAGAGAGGGGGAGATAGAGAAAAGAGAAAGGGAGGAGGGGGTAGAGGAAGAGGGGAGAGAAAGAGGAGAAAGGGAGAGAGTGAATGACAGGGGAGAGAGGGAGAAGAAGGGGGGGAGGGAGGGAGGGAAAGGGGAAGGGGAAGACAGAGGGGGGGGAGAGAGAGAGAGGGCTGGGGAGAGGAAAGGCAGGAGAAGAGAGAGGGAGAGAGAAGAGAGAGAGAGGGAGAAAGGGAGGGTAAGAGGGAGGGAAGGAGAACAAGGGAAAGTGAGGGAGGGAGAGAGAGAAAGTGAGAAGAGCAGGGGAGAGGGAGAGAGGAAGAGGGATAAAGAGAGAGAGACTGAGAATGAGAGAGAGGAAGGGAGGGAGAGAGAGGGAAAGCGAGTCAGAGAGGGAGAGGAAGAGGGGGATAGAGAGGGAGAATGAGAGAGAGGGAGAGCATGAGGGGGGAAGAGTGAGAAAGAGGGAGGAGGGAGAGAAGGAGAGAGAGGGAGGGAGAGAATGGGGGAGGGGAGGGAAAGGGAGAGAGAGAGAGGGTGGCGAGAGAGAGAGAATGAGGATGGGATGGAGAGAGAGTAAAAGCGAGAGCATGAAAGAGAAAGAGAGGGAAGAGACAGAGAGAGGAGAAAAAAGAAAGAGAGAGAGGGGTAGAGGGGAAGAGAGAGATGGAGAGAGAAAGAATGAGAGGGGGAGAGTAAAATCGAGGGAGAGGAGGGAGAGCAGCAGCCGTTCTGTGACACTGAGCCAAATTTATGAAGTTTCTGCACAGGACAAACTCACTTAATTCAATGTCAAATCGTCCAGTGAAGGTTTTTTTCAGTGGGTGAAAGTTTAGCTTTTTCTCTTGAGGTTGTGGGTTAAATTCTCGATCTGTCCGACTCTGATTCTCACAAAAAAACTTCAAAACTTCATATATTATTATCATGAACACGCTTCTTTCTCCAAAATGTCTCGATAATTCCTCATATGACTCTGGAACGACATATTTGGGGTTTAGTGTTTATCGTGAGGACTTTTTCTTGGCAAAAATGAGGAGATTTGACGTATTTTTGTTGTAAAATGATACGATTTGAGCTGTGGAAGTGTGAGATTAAAACCTTTTCTGGCTAATTATTGGTACATTCTGGTGTTTTTTTAATGAAACAGTTGGTTTTAAATGGTTTTCTCTGTAGTGATATATCGTGTTTGTGAAATATAGTCAAGGTAATCCACTGACACAGCAGCCAACATGGTCAATTCTGCTTGTCCAAAATAAAAAACACAACAAATAGTTTTTTTTTTTTGTATTTTAGCACCGACTCGGGACGTGCAGGGTAAAAACAGCGACTCTACTTTGCCTTTAGGGACTGAAAGTGTAAATACATGAGTTCTGGCCACATTTTGGTGTGTTAGGACACTATTTACGGGTCATTTTGGTGAGAAAATGGTGCAACATTTCCCACAATGCACCTTGAAAAATAGTGTGCGTCAGTGGTCACTATTGGTCAGTATGGACCACCATGCTAATGCTAACGAGGCCGAACTCAGGGAAAGAAGGCGCCTCATTTGTCTGTTATTAATGTTCATTTTTTGATTCACAGACACAAAAGTGAAATAAAAACCAGGACCATGTGGAGCGAGTTACAAAAATAACCCACAATACACGAAATCATGAAGTATCAGCTTTATTTTTTATTATTCTGCATGTTTCTTGTGTGTAAAACCCCTCACCACACACTTTACACACTTTTTCTCACACAGGCATTAACATTTTCTCACTTTTCTCTCTTGTTTAAACACAAAGTTCAAACCTGTAAATAAAAATATTCCACGTATCTCTGTGGAGAATGTTCCAAAGTATGGCTTTAACATTCACATTCTTCAGTATTTGTGTGGAATCGTCACTTTTCACCTCCAAAAAGCTACATTCTGTCACTTTAAAGGGCCCATATGACACTGTGTGCTGTGTTTTACATGTTTGAGTAACACTTTATTATTCAGTCTGTAACATCTCCAAAGCTCAAAACGCTCTGTTCCACCTTGTGATGTCGTAAAGTGGTAGTTTCCAAGTTAACCGCTCCTTTTACCTTTAGTTCAGTCGAGATTGGTGTCAATTCCGGGTCTAAAATCATCCAAATGATTCCAGAAACCACGAAACAGCGAGACCGCAAAAGGTGAACTGCGATATAACAAAAAATTGACTCTCGTGAGCTCTAAGTCATGTTCTACTGCTGTTCTCTCCTCAAAAACAGACCTGGAGTTGTGTTTTGTTTCATTCACACATGTTTGAGTAACATCTCCAAAGCTCTGTTCCACCTTGTGATGTCATAAAGTGGTAGTTTCCACAGCTCCTTTTACCTGTATTTCATTTCCAGAGCTGAAATGATCCAAATGATTCTAGAAATGAAGATGTTAATGGAGTTTACAAACGCAGTGGAGCACTTCCTGTATCGCCACATGATGACATCACAAGGTGGAACAGAGTGTTTTCAGTTTGAGAGAAGAACTCAGCGTAAATATGCAGGTTTGTTTGTATGTAAGTAAAAAAGCATGCAAAAAACAACGAGACCACGATATATAGCGAGAGACGTCTGTAATCCGAACATTTAAGACCAAAATGACGTGTCTGACAGCAGCAGTTACAGAGAGAGGACACAGTTTTTCAATAGAAAGTGAATTGGGGGGAACCAGAGTCGATGGAGCTGGAGGCGCGCTCATGCTCACTTCCTGTTTGGAACGTGGCGGCTAGCAGGTTAGCTATGTCCATTTATACAAACAGTTTTGCGATTTGGAGCCAAAAAAAACCAACAAAAAATCACTTTGGGGACACAGTTTTTCCGTAGAAAGTGAATTGGAGCCAGAGAAGCGGATTTAGCTAAGTCTCTGCCTCTGTAACGACGACTAACTAGGTGTGTGTAGCTGCAGAGATCGACTTAAAACCCCTAATGTGGAAATGTTAAACGCAGGAAGGAATTTACAGCTTGAACTTGTCAGGAAATCCCATAATAAGGATCAGTTAGACCAAAACCTCACCTCTTAATTATCGCTTCTGACTGTTTACACGACGAAACGTTAAGGCTAAACCAGGTCGTACTGAAATGAAACGTGTTCGTAATCAAATAGACACAAACTAGTTTTCGAAATGTGCTTTGTCGCAACTTGTAACTCAGCGAAAATCTGACACTCCGGCTCCGTTCTCCCTGCAGCGCTCGAACAATAAAACCCAAGCCCTCTTCCATAACCAACCTGCAAATGGCCTATTATTATCAAACTTGTAATTTTCACAAGGCAGCTATAAACCATAATCTATTTTCTACTTTCTTGCCAATTAACTTTATATTATAGATTTCCTGATGCCATATGATAATTTGACTTGCTTCGAGGTTTAAATATTTCTCGCGGGCTTAGACGTCAGCGGCTTCCTGATGCAGTTAAAATAGGTGAATGAGCCGAGTGTATGTGCCGACGTGGTCTTTAATTTGATCCCAGGAAGGAAGCGAAACGCAATGATAGTGTAGTTTGCCATTACCCACAAGTCATAGCTATTAATCATGCTCATTTTCATAATCAGGATGCTTGTCTTTCAGTGTGTTATGTCATGTTTTAAGGGTTTTAGAGGCTTTATGGGGGTAAAAATGCACTATATGTTTTGGTGTTAAGTTGTTTTGTAATGAAAATGAGATACTTTTCCAACCATAGACTGAGTGAAGAAGTGAGTGTGACGTCACCCACAGTCTAATGAAGCGCATCGAGGCTAGAAGTTTCTTATTTAGACGCAATAGTGAAATAAAAACTCCAAGATCGTGTAGAGTGAGTCAATATGAACATTTAATACTATATAATGCCTTGTCAAAGCCTCTCAAAGCTCTACACTATCATCTTTATTCATTTACTCCACATGATGGTAAACTACTAGCCACAGCTGCCCTGGTGCAGACTGATGGAAGCGAGGCTGCCAGTTTGTGCCATCGGCCCCTCCGACCACCACCGATCATTCACGCACACGCCACTTTCATACTAGGCAATGTGGGTGAAGTGTCTTGCCTAAGGACACAACCACAGAACTTGGTCCGAGTGGGACTCAATCCTCGGACCTTCGGGTTGGGACCAACACTCTGACCACTGAGCCCCGACCGACCAAAATGACGAGTCTGACAGCAGCAATTACAGAGAGAGGGGCCATAGTTTTTTAATAGACAAAAAATAAATGAATAATCTTTAGAGAAAAAAAAACAAACAAAAAAAAAAAAAACTCAAATTACTCCAACTCAACATAATGAAAAAAAAACAACACAAAAAATATAAACTCCAAATAACTAAAATAAAAATAAAAAAATCTCAAAAAAATCTAAAACAAAAAAACAAAAAACAAAAAAAACTCAAATTACTCCAACTCAAAATAATGAAATAAAAAAAACCAAAAACCCATAAACCCCAAATAACTAAAATAAATTTAAAAAATGATCTAAAAAAAACAAACAAAAAAAAACAACAACAAAAAACTTAAATAACTAAAATAAATAAATAAACTCAAAATAACAAAAAAAAAAAAAATTACTCCAGGATCATGCAGAGCAGGTTAAAACGAACATTTTAAGGCCTAAATGACGAGTCTGACAGCAGCAGAGTCGATGGAGCTAATTGTAACGCGGCGCTAGCAGGTTAGCTACTGTATGTCCATTTATATACACACTCTATGGTTCCAACCCCGTCTATTTTTACATTATACTTCCACTGCACATTATAACTTTTGTCAGGACCGTATTTAAAGCCATAGTATGGATATTGTCAGTTTTTACACACACAAAAAAACATGTCTGTGTCCCTCAGTCGTCCAGGTCTGATCAGCAAAAGACAAAGTTTAAATGTGTCAACTGGACAAAAAAACATAGAAAAAGATGCGTCTTTACTGTGAGCCGGCCCTTATTTGACCTGGAGGACCCGCCTCTTCCTGTGTGTTTCCATGGATATGTTTTTCCTTTGGCTATAATATTCCACAGTATGGCATAAAACGTGGAGAATGTTCCAGAGTACGGCTTTAACGTTCACATTATGTTTGCGTGGAATCGTGCAGTTCAGTTTTCACCTGCAAAAAGTTACATCCTGTCACTTTAAGAGGCCCATATGACACTGAGAGCTGCATATTTAGCCTGAGTTCTTCTCTCAAACTGAAAACACTCTGTTCCACCTTGTGATGTCATCAGGTGGTAATACAGGAAGTGCTCCAGTGTGTTTTTAAACTCCACACACCTTCACTAGAACCATTTTGGAATCAATTTGGATCATTTCAGGGCTGGAATTGCCAACCAAAAGCTGAAAAACATCACTTTTGACTTTGAAAAATACCACTTGATGACATCACAAGGTGGAACAGAGCATTTTGAGCTTCGGAAATATCAACAGTCTAATAACGCAGGGTTACTCAACGAAACAAAACACAACTCCAGGTCTGTTTTTGAAGTGATAACATCATTATAACATGGCTTAAAGCTCAGAAAAGTCAATTTTGTGTAATACCGAACCTTTAAAGCAGACTCTTATATTCTATTTGTTCTACCTTGTGTTATATAAAAAGCTAACATAATGTGAAAAGATGGGTCTGAGAATGCCCTCGACCAAGCAACAGAACAATTTGTACCAAACAGCTCCGTAAACATCGCTTGCCTTGTGCGTTAAAGGCTCTGAGCTAAAGTGCTAGCATGTTCAAACTCGTGTTTCTATAATGAGCCCCATTAATTATGTAAAGGCAGTGATGCAGATGGACCTAATTAATTGTCTCTCGTCACCCCCTTGATTACTGTACCTGGAAGGGAGGTGTTAATTTCTGTAATACTTAAGCAGGTATGCAAACTGTTTTGTCAGTACTACGGCTATGACAGTGACAGAGGAGAACCGAACGCCGCGTTAGCCTCCTGCAAAGCCATTTCACCCAAAGTTTCCTGGTGGTGGAGCTGGTGACATTGGGATAATTGAAGGAGAAAGAGAAAGAGAGATTAAAAGAGGAGGAAAAGAGGAGAGAGGAGGGGCCCCGGAGATGTTTTCCCAACCTGATTGCATCAACATTTGCGTACCTTTGTGCTGTTGGTCTCCGTATGTCGAGGTAATGGGTTACCAGCGGGCGAGTTTGGGATCACCCAGGGTGCTTTGCAACAGCCGCTCCAGTGGTGGGAGGAGACGTGTAGAGAGACAATGAGCAGCGACAGGAGAAGGAATGATGACCCCAGTGTGTCTGTTAATCATATCGAGACAGGGACGCCATCTTAAACCACACTCCCTGCACTGGGTTCGACTTAAATAAGTGAAATCTGCACTTTTCTCACACAGCATTTTTTTTCTCACATTTCTCTCTTGTTTAACACAAAGTAAAACCCCTTCGTCACACTTTATACCTTTGTCTCACAGAAGGTTTCATTAACATTTTGTCACATTTCTCTCGGGGAGAAAACACAAACATACAACCTTCGTCGGTGAGTCACACTGTGATCCAACGTTTTATGTGGGTTTTGTCGGGACAACTTTCTGTACTGTACAGGTCACACTGAGGAGACATTGATGTACATTGGTCTACAGTCCCTCAGCCAATCAGGACAGCAGAACATGGACAATGGTCTACAGTCCCTCAGCCAGTCCCTCAGCCAAAGAAGCAGGACACAATGGTCTACACTCCCTCAGCCAATCAGGATGCAGAACACAATGGTCTACAGTCCCTCAGCCAATCAGGACGCAGAACCCAGTGTACGTCTATACGATGTAAAAAATCATGAAAAAAAAAATCCACAAAACAGCAAGACCGCAAAAGGTGAACTGAGATATAACGCAAAATTGACTCTTGTGAGCTCTAAGTCGTGTTCTACTGCTGTTCTCTCCTCAAAAACAGGCCTGAAGTTGTGTTTTGTTTCATTCACACATGTTTGAGTCTCATCTCCAAAGCTCAAAACGCTCTGTTCCACCTTGTGATGTCATAAAGTGGTAGTTTTTAAGTGAACAGCTCATTTTACCTTTAGTTCAGTAAACACTGTATTTCATTTCCAGAGCAGAAATGATGCAAATGATTCTAGAAATTAAGGTGTTTATGGAGTTTACAAACACAGCGGAGCACTTCCTGTATTACCACATGATGACATCACAAGGTGGAACAGAGTGTTTTCAGTTCAGTTTGAGAGAAAAACTCAGCGTAAATATGAAGGATTTGTGCGTTAAAAGAAATGAAACAAAAAAACACAACTCCAGGTCTGTTTGTGACGAGGAAACATTAGAACAGATCAGAAAACAGTGTAATATGGGAACTTTAAAGCAAAAAAACACAGATTTTTCCATGATACAGTTTGGAAATCTGAAATTTTGTGTATAATTGAGACATGCTAGTGAGAAAACATTACAGTAGGTTGTGTTTGAGGCCACCTGTGAAGCAAACTGAGCTCCTGGGAAAATGGTCCAGTCAAAGTAAAGTAAGATGGACAGAGAGGGCAGCAGGCCGTGACAGGACGCCCCGGAACCGCTGTCAGCTAACAAAGGACCCCCAGCTCAGGACAGGAACCCAAAACAAGAGTCCCGAGATAGGGGGCGGCGATGAGCGCTTAAGCAGGACGGGACGGAGGAGGGGTCACGAGAAGTCAAAGGGCGTCGCTAAAGTCACTAATGTCTCCCTTAGAGTTTATATGTGATGTTCCATTGACTGTTAATGTAAATGGACAGAGCTAACCTGCTAGCCAATGCGTTAGAAATAGGAAGTGAGCATGGAAGGGCTTCTGGCTATCGACTCGATTCCAATTCAATTTCTATTGAAAAACTGTGTCCCCTCTCTCCGTAACTGCTGCTGTCAAACTCGTCATTTTGGTCTTTAAATGTTGGTATTAACTCTCTACATGATCCTGGGGTTCATTTTTTTTAGTTATTTGACTTTATTACTTTATAATTTATTTATTTTTTTTTTTTTGTTTTTTTTTTTTTTTTTTTTTTTTTTTTTTTTTTAAGTTATTTCAAGTTTATTTATTTATTTATTTTAGTTGTTTGGGATTTATGTTTTTGTTACTTTGAGTTTGTTTTTTGTTTTTATTTTTTTTTTTTTTTTTAGTTTTTTATTTTTTTTATTTATTTACTTATTTTTGTCATTTTTAGTTTATTTTTTGTCTTTTGAAAAACTTAAATGTTTGATCTACATGATCCTGGGGTTTTTATTCCGCCATTTTGTCTGTAAATCAAGAAATGAACATTAATAATAGACTTCTTCTTGTCCGAGGTCACTTCCGCTAGCGTTAGCAACAGGTTTGATTGACAGCGTTGCTAAGCTCCCGTTCCATGCTAAACCAGCGTTGTGAGCAGGGAAGGGCGTTACCTTCAACAGCCTCGCTCCTGATTGGCTCTCTGGTTGCTATGATACTCGCGGTCGGAATTACAAATGTCGAATTCGGCTTCAAATTGGCTGCTATAACTTTTTTTTTTCACTTTTGTGTCCGTAAATCAAGACATGAACATTAATAACAGACAAATCAGTCGCCTTGTTCGCCCGAGGTCACTCCCATAACGTTAGCAACAGGTTTGATTGACAGCGTTGCTAAGTAAAGCTCCATTACCTTTAACAGCCTCGCTCCTGATTGGCTGTTTGGTTGCTATGATACTTCCAAATACGAAACTCGGCTCCAAATCCGCCGCTATAACTGCTAGCCTCGATTAGCTTCATTTGACTTGCGCCGAACGCTGTGGGTGACGTCACACTCACTTAGTCCACTTCTTCTTTACACAGTGGTTGCTTCACATGCACAAATCTATTTCCACCGCGCATGCTAGCGTGCCAGTTTTTAAGTGCACACGCCAACCTTTTTGTACGCCGCCATCACGTCACATTAGAGTGGCTTCTTCAATTACAACCAATGCAGTTTTTTTTAGTGGACAGGGCTGAAGGCACCAACACAGCCCGAGGCGAGAGGGACAGAGGCGGGGACAGCGGAGATGTAGCTAGCATTAGCCCGCTCTATATGAGACATGACTGCCGAGGCTACACGGCGGTGCTACGGAAAAGGTCACAGACTTTGCTGGGCAGTAATGTGTGAACGCAGTGTGCAGTGGTTAAGCACAGAGGGAGAAATAAAGATCAAACCTATCAATGCTGCAAGAAATACATGTTTAGTTAGATGTAAAAGGGACAGAGCAGGAAACTGTATAAATATGTCACATGGAATAGTTTTGTTTTTGACTTAAAAGCCCCATTTTTCTGTTCTAATGTCGTTTCCTCATCACAAACCGACCTAGAGTTGTGTTTTATTTCATCGTTTCACATGTTTAACACACAAACCCTGCAGATTTACGCTGAGTTTTTCTTCTCTCAAACTAAAAACGCTCTATTCCACCTTGTGATGTCATCAAGTGGTAATCCAGGAAGTGCTCCATCGTGTTTTTACATTCCACACACCTTCACTAGAATCATCTGGATCATTTCAGCTCTGGAATTGTCGATCTCTGCTGAACTGAAAGGTAAAACCTCGCTGTTAACTTGAAAACTACCACTTCATGACATCACAAGGTGGAACAGAGCGTTTTGAGCTTTGGAGATGTTACAGACTAATAATAAAAGGTACTAAAACATGAGTGAATGAAACAAAACACAGGTCCAGGTGTGTTTTTGAGGAGGTGGCTTCATTGTAACATGGCTAAAAGTTCACAATAGTCAATTTTATGTAATATAGGACATTTAAAACTAAAAATAGTGTTTATGTTATGATGCTACAAGCTAACGTTAGCGGCGTTGGTTCGTTGGAGTCTTTACAATATGGCTCAAAATGAGATTATATGATGTGACTCTATGATGTAATAGTGTAACTCTTGTTCAGGCATTTCAGAAATACAATACACTTACTTGGCAAGTTTTGATTTTGTTATGAAGGGACAGCAACACACTAGCTAGCTTACTGCGTCTCAAAGCTAATGGTCACTTTTATTAAAACAGGAAAACATGAATAAAACAACCTATTAAATTTCCTATTCATTCAAATAAAGACTTCCTCTTCCCAACATCAGTTTGTGGTGCTGCTTTATATTAATTATGCCCCAAAGTTAGCATTAGCGTTAGCATTGAGACACAAACATGTCTCTTGTGTCGTCTGGTGAAGTATTCATTTTATTTGTGTAGTGTTTAAGTCCCTGTCCCCTGCCTCATCTTTAAATATTTAATCATCACTCAGCAAAAACTTCATAGAGAGTCAATCAAACCTGTTGCTAATGCTAGCGGGAGCAACCTCGGGGAAAGAAGGCGCCTGATTTGTCTGTTATTAATGTTCATATCTTGATTTATGGACATAATAGCGAAATAAATACACCGGGATTATGTAGAGCAGGTTAAAACTAACATTTAAGACCAAAATGACAAGTCTGACAGCAGCAGGTACAGAGAGAGGGGCCACTTCCTGTTTGGAACATCTATGGATACAGCTGGACAGGAAGTAGTAATGCTAACAGTGAGGTTGCCAGGTGCTGTTGCTAAGGAATAAGCGACATTAAAGATAGTACGAGTTAATATCTGAACATTTTTGCTTGTTATGGCAATTTCAGGATAACATGTCGACCTCGTGAACATAACCCGCTGATGTTAAACTGTGGGTTGATGCTTTTGAAAGACACTGGAGTGAGTGTTCCAGTTTGAACTCGTCGGTGTGAACACTTTAATTACAGGGAGTGTCAGCCCCATTGCTTAATGTGTCCCTCACAATTAATCGAGAAGGAGGATGTCATTATCTACCAACGACCGGGCCTGGGCTGGTTTCACTGTCTGAAGGAACGAGAGGGAGAAGAAGGAGGAGAGGGAGGAGAGCAGGAGGAGAGAGGAGAGGAAGAGGGGGAGAGAGGAGGAGGAAATCTGAAGGAGGATGTCATTATCTGGCAACGACCGGGCCTGGGCTGGTTTCACTGAAGGAACGAGAGGGAGGAAAAAAGGGGGAGGAAGAGGGGGAGAGAGGGAAGAAATCTGAAGGAATGAGAGGGAGAAGAGAGGGGATGAAAGGGGGGCATGCGGGCGGGAGAAAAGAGAGGGAGAGAAGGGAGGAAGGAGACAAAGTGAGGAGAAAGGGAGAGAAGGGAGAAAGAGGTAGAGAGAAGAGATTGTGGAGAAAAAGGGAGGGGAGAGAAGGGAGAGCAGAGAGAGAGAGGAGAGAGAGGGCGGAGAGAGAAGGAGGAGAGGGGGGATAAATCTGAAGGAACGAGAGGGTAAGGGAGAGGGGGAGAAAGAAGGAGAGAGGAGAGAGAGAGAGGGTGGAAAGAAATCTGAAGCAATGATAGGGAGAGAGAGGGGGGGAGGAGGGGGGGAGAGAGGGGAAAGAGGAGAGGGGGAGAGAGGGAAGAGGGAGGGAGAGGAGAGAGGGAAGAGAGATGGGGAGGAGGAGACGAAAAGAGGGGAGAGAAGGGAGAAAGGGGAGAATGAAGAGAAGGGAGAGAAGGAGAAAGAGGGAGAGAGGAGAGAGTGGGGGGGAAAAGGGAGAGGAGAGCAGAGGAGAGAGGAGAAAGGGGAGAGAAGGAGAGAGAGAGGAGAGGGGGGAGAGAGGAGAAAAAGGGGAAAGAGAGACGGGAAAGGGGAGAGGAGAGAGAGGGAGAGTAGGAGAGAGCATAGGGGGGGACAGGGGGAGGGAGAGAGGAGAGAGGGAGAAAGAGGGAGAGGAAAGAGGAGAGTGGAGAGAGAGAGGGGGAGAAAGAGGGTAGAGAAGGGAGTAAGGGAGAGAGAGAGAGAGAGAGATTGGGGGGAGAAAGGGAGAGAATGGGGACAAAAAGGGAGAGGAGAGCAGAGAGAGAGAAGATGGGGGGAGGGAGAGGTGAGAGAGGAGAAGGGGGAGATGAGCGAAAGAAGGAGGAGAGAGAGTGAGGAGAGGGGGGAGAGAGGGGGGCGGTGGAGAGAGAGGAAAGAGAGAGAGTGGAGAGGGGGAAAGGAGGAGAGGAGAACAAGGGGAGAGAAGGGAGGAAGGGAGAAAGAGAGTGGGGAGAAAAAGGGGAGGAGAGCAGAGAGAGAGGAAGGAGGGACAGAGGAGAGAGGAAAGGAGGGATGGGGAGAATGGAGAGAGAGGGGGAGAGTAAGAAGGGCGAGGAGAGAGGAGGAGAGAGCAGAGGGTATAGAGCGAGAGATGGGAGAGGGGGAGAGAACAGAGAGAGGAGAAAGGTGAGAGAAAGGAGAGAAAGGGAGGCACCACAGACTCCACCAGTGAAAATAAGGAAGCGTCTCTGCTTCCCACAGAACGAGCGACTCTCCAAAGACCCAAACCTCCTCGTCTCTGATCCTCGTTTAATCCAGCGCAGAGGAAGAGCTTTTTGATGGAGAACATGAGGCATCTCACGTCAGCTGTGCAAACATGTTCAGATGGACGAGGTCAAATTGACTCCAGGTTTTCTGCTGCCTTTTAAAACATTTAGCCTCCTCTCTTAACCCTCTCCGATCTCGATGTCCTCATTTCTCAAGGATCAGCCCGAGTCCTGGCGTGTTCCGTGGCCGTGGCCTAATGCGAAACAGAAGGCCAACAAATTAGAGCGATTTGTTGAGTGTGAGCGAGCCGAGATTTACAGAAAATATAAAAGAACTGTACTCGTTTTACGCGAGTTTGAAGAGGTGTAGCGACCGCAGCACCTGGCCTCCATCACGTATGTGGGCGTGGAGCGGTTTTGCGAAATAACTTAGCCGATTATGGTCCCACACTTAAAACAGGCGATGCACAGAGTAAAGTGATAATCGCTGGAAAGTGATTTTTTTTTTTGGTTCTGAATTACAAACCTGTGTCGCTCTGATGATGCTAAACAGTTCAGACCATAGACATGTTTGTATAAGTGGATGTAGCTAACCTGCTAGCCGCCACGTTCCAAACAGGAAGTGAGCATGAGCGCACTTCCAGCTCCATCGACTCTGGCTCCAATTCACTTTCATTGAAAAAGTGGCCCCTCGCTCTGTAACTGCTGCTGTCAGACTCGTCATTTTCATCTTAAAATGTTGATATTATATGATCCTGGGGTTTTTATTTTGTTATTTTCTCCAAAATTCAAGATATAAACATTAATAACAGACAAATCAGGCACCTTCTTTCCTGTTAGCGTTAGCAACAGGTTTGATTGACAGTGTCGCTAAGCACCCACTCCTTGCTAAACTAGCGGTGCAGGCGGGAAGGGGCGTTACCTTCAACAGCCTCGCTCCTGATTGGTTCTTTGGTTGCTATGATACCCGTGGTCGGAATTCCAAATCGCGAACTGGCTCTAAAATCATCGCTATAACCGCTAGATTTGATTAGCTTCATTTGACGTCCCTTTCACTTAGTCCACATCATACGTGAAAATCATAATGCAAAAATATTCTAAGTGTAAACATTATCTTTACGTATAAGCTATGTTTCATGATCCTGAGTTTTTGATTTCGCAATTTCGTCTGTGATTCAAGATATGAACATTAATCAACAGACAAATCAGGCGTCTTTCTTCACCAAGGTCACTTCTGTTAGCGTTAGCAACAGGTTTGATTGACAGCGTTGCTAAGCGCTGACTCCTTGCTAAACCAGCGGCGTGGATATGGGAAGTTACCTTCAACAACCTCGCTCCTGATTGGTTCTTTGGTTGCTATGATACTTGCCTGCTCCTACTCACTCAGCTCCAAATTAGCCGCTATAACTGCTAGCCGCGATGAGCTTGAAAAACCGTTACCTCTCTAGTACCAGTAGTAGTTTTACCAGCAGTAGTAGTAATAGTAGTAGTAATAGTAGTAGAAGCAGTAGGAGCAGCAACAGTAGTAGTAGAAGTAGTAGCAGTAGTAGCAGTAGTAGTTTTAACTGTTTTAGTAGTAGTGTAGTTTCAGTAATAGAAGTAGTAGTAGTAGTAGCGGTAGTAGCTTTAGCAGTTTTAGTAGTAGTGTGGTTTCAGTAGTAGAAGTAGTAGTAGTAGTAGCGGTAGTAGTTTTAGCAGTTTTAGTAGTAGTGTAGTTTCTGTAGTAGAAGTAGTAGTAGTAGAAGCAGTAGTAGTTTTAGCAGTTTTAGTAGCAGTGTAGTTTCAGTAGTAGAAGTAGTAGTAGTAGTAGCGGTGGTAGTTTTATAGTTTTAGCAGTTTTAGTAGTAGTGTAGGTAAAAGAACCTGCTAACTTGAAAACTACCACTTCATGACATCACGAGGTGGAACAGAGCGTTTTGAGCTTTGGAGATGTTGCCAACAAATAATAAAGTGTCACTCAAACGTGAATGAAACAAAACCCAGCTCCAGGTCTGTTTCTGAGGAGGTTAGAACATGATTTAAACGTCTCCAGAGTCACTTTTGTGTCGTATAACATGAAGCTGTGGTGGTGGGTGGAGCTTGTGGTTTGTTCATAAAATAAACATAAAACATAAAACAGAGCAGACGTCTTTCATCAGCCTCATCTGTCCCACATCCACCGATAATCTCCCTCCATCTTGAACCGCTCCGACCTGATCCTCTGTGACTCTGCGGAGTTAGGCACTTCTGTCGGGGCTGGGAGACTCTGACCTGGGCTGTTCTGGCCGGAGGAGGAAGAGGAGGAGGAGGAGGAGGAGGAGGAGGAGGAGGAGGAGGAGGAGGAGGAGGAGGAGAGAGGAGGAGGAGGAAAAGGAGAAGGAGGAGGAGAAAGAGGAGGAGGAGGAAAAGGCGGAAAAGGAGGAGGAGGAGGAGAAAGAGGAGGAGGAGGAGGAAAAGGCAGGAAAGGAGGAGAAAGAGGAGGAGGAGGATCCGCTGACTGTGACAGGTGTCGCCTCGTAGTAGTAGTAGTAGTAGTAGTAGTAGTAGTAGTTGTAGTAGTAGTAGTAGTAGTAGTAGTAGCAGCAGAAGTATTAGTTGTGTAGCAGCAGCAGCAGTAGTAGTAGTAGTAGTAGTAGTAGTAGTAGTAGTAGTAGTAGCAGCAGAAGTATTAGTTGTGTAGCAGCAGCAGCAGTAGTAGTTGTAGAAGAAGTAGTAGTAGTAGTAGTAGTAGTAGTAGTAGTAGCAGTAGTAGTAGTAGCAGCAGCAGTATTAGTTGCAGCAGCAGCAGCAGCAGCAGCAGCAGCAGTAGTAGTAGTAGTAGTAGTAGCAGTAGTAGTAGTAGTAGTAGTAGTAGTACGAGTAGTAGTAGTAGTAGTAGTAGTAGTAGTAGTAGCAGCAGCAGCAGCCAGTAGTAGTAGTAGTAGTAGTAGTAGTAGTAGTAGTAGTGGTACGAGTAGTAGTAGTAGTAATAGTAGTAGTAGTAGTAGCAGCAGCAGCAGTAGTAGTAGTTGTAGTAAGAAGAGGAAAAAGAGGAGGAATAGGAGGAGGAGGTGTCGCCTCCAAACCTCCAAACCTCCAAACCGCCACATCCTGGGGAGAAGTAGTAGTAGTAGTAGTAGTCGTAGTCGTAGGAGTAGTAGTACTAGTAGTAGTAGTGCAGCAGCAGCAGTAGCAGCAGTAGTAGTAGTAGTAGTAGTTGTAGTAGGAGGAGGAAAAAGAGGAGGAACAGGAGGAGGAGGTGTCGCCTCCAAACCTCCAAACTGCCACATCCTGGGGAGAAGTAGAAGTTGTAATAGTAGTAGTAGTAGTAGTTGGAGAAGGAGGTTCCGCTGACCGTGACAGGTGTCGCCTCCAAAATCCCCATCCTGAGAAGTAGTAGTAGTTGTTGTTGTTGTAGTAGTAGTAGTAGTAGTAGTAGTAGTAGTAGGAGAGGAGAAGGAGGAAGAGGAGGAGGAGGCTAACGGTGACAGGTGTCGCCTCCACACCTCCACACCTCCACATCCGAGGAGAAGTAGTAGTAGTAGTAGTTGTTGTTGTTGTAGTAGTAGTAGTAGTAGTTGTAGTAGTTGTAGTAGTAGGAGAAGAAGGAGGAGGAGGAGGAGGCTAACGGTGACAGGTGTCGCCTCCACACCTCCACATCCTGAGGAGAGACGAGATGTTCCTCTCATGACCTTAAAGAGACGGCGCGTCTTTAACCTCAGCCTCATTTGGGGTTATTGGCTCTTCCACTTATCACCTCCTCCCCCTGGGCACGATTACATTGAAACTCCTCCAAAAAGTCAAATCGTGGATATCAAAGCAAAGGTACTACTCAACTTTGGCACCAACGCCGCGTCTTAAATACTCCTCAAATCACTACCACATGCAATTTAATACGAGAATTAGCTTCCCCGATACAAAGGATTAACCTGGGAAACGCTCAGGGGCTAATTTAAGCGCTGAGACAGGTAAAGGTACTTAAATATTTCATTTAAAGTTGTTGCAGGGGAACAAACCTTGAAAAGTCGCCCCCTGCAGGCCTCGCTGAGTCACACCAGTTGTTTACCGTACAGTGGAATAGCTTTATTTGCTGCAAAGGAGATTAGTAACAGTGAATTATGCAGATGTTGGATTATCTCCCGCACTCGCAGATACCATCTCCCCGGATAATCTCTTTATACTCTGTAAATATAGTTGTGCCGTGAGTTTTTACGTCTTAAGTCCATTTTAGGATGAGTCTGTGGTGAAGATACTGTAGAGTTAAGGTTATCAGTGTATGAGGGAGTGAATGTGAAGTACAAGTAGTGGTAGTAGTAGTAGTAGTAGTAGTAGAAGGTTATCAGTGTATGAGGGAGTGAATGTGAAGTACAAGTAGTAGTAGAAGTAGTAGTAGTAGTAGTAGAAGGTTATCAGTGTATGAGGGAGTGAATGCGCACAAGTAGTAGTAGTAGTAGTAGAAGTAGTAGTAGTAGTAGAAGGTTATCAGTGTATGAGGGAGTGAATGTGAAGTACAAGTAGTAGTAGAAGTAGTAGTAGTAGTAGTAGTAGAAGGTTATCAGTGTATGAGGGAGTGAATGTGAAGTACAAGTAGTAGTAGAAGTAGTAGTATAGTAGAAGGTTATCAGTGTATGAGGGAGTGAATGTGTGAAGTACAAGTAGTAGTAGTAGTAGTAGTAGTAGAAGGTTATCAGTGTATGAGGGAGTGAATGTGAAGTACAAGTAGTAGTAGAAGTAGTAGTAGTAGTAGAAGGTTATCAGTGTATGAGGGAGTGAATGTGAAGTACAAGTAGTAGTAGAAGTAGTAGTAGTAGTAGAAGGTTATCAGTGTATGAGGGAGTGAATGTGAAGTACAAGTAGTAGTAGTAGTAGTAGTAGTAGTAGAAGGTTATCAGTGTATGAGGCTGTGAATGTGAAGTACAAGTAGTAGTAGAAGTATAAGTAGTAGTAGAAGGTTATCAGCGTGTGAGGGTGAGGGTGTGAATGTGAAGTAGAAGTAGTAGTTGTAGTAGTAGTAGTAGTAGTATAGTAGTAGAAGTAGTAGTAGTAGTGTAGTAGCAGCAGTAGTACTAGTACTAGTAGAAGTAGTAGTAGTAGTAGAAGTAGTAGTAGCAGCAGTCGTAGTATAGTAGTACAAGTATTAGTAGTAGTGTAGTAACAGCAGTAGTACTAGTAGAAGTTGTAGTAGTAGTAGTAGTAGTAGTCGCAGCAGTATTAGTAGTGTAGAAGCAGCAATAGCAGCAGCACCAGTAGTAGTAGTAGTAGTAGTAGTAGCAAATTAGTAGTACAGCAGTAGTAGACTACTACTACTGCTGTAGTACTAGTTCTAGTAGTAGTAGTAGTAGTCACAGCAGTATTAGTGCAGCAGCAGCAATAGTCGTAGTAGAAGTACTACTACTAGTAGTAGTAGTAGTAGTAGTAGTAGTTAGAAGTAGTAGTACAGTAGCAGAAGTAGTAGCACAGTAGTAGAAGTAGTAGTAGTAGTAGTTGTAGTCGCAATAGTATTAGTAGTGTAGCAGCAGCAGTATTAGTAGTAGAAGTACTAGTAGTAGTAGTTGTAGTGCTAGTAGTAGTAGTAGTAGTAGTAGTAGTAGTAGTAGTAGTAGTAGTAGTAGTAGCAGCAGTATTAGTAGTGTAGCGCAGCAGCAGCAGTAGAAGTAGCAGTAGTAGTAGTATAGTACAGACGTATGGACCCCCATTGCCTCAGCAGAAGTACAGTAGCAGTGGTAGTAGTGTAGTAGCAGTAGTAGTAGTAGTAGTAGTAGAAGTACAGTAGCAGTAGTATAGCAAACTACTCCAAAATACTACTCCAAACTCTTATCTGTAGTGAGATGAAGCCGCTGTAGCGTACTTAAGCTTATCGCTGTGCTGTGTGTGAATATGAAGTAGTAGTAGTGGTGTGTAGTAGTGTGTCGTGTGTGTGAATATGAAGTAGTAGTAGTGGTGTGTAGTAGTAGTACTGTGTCGGGGGCCTGTCTCGTCCAGTACTGCGTTGAAGGAGACACAGACCTTTACTCGAGCCAAATCGAGGCCTCTGCGACCGAACGCTCCATGGCATTTCCGAGCGGCTCCAATTATACGATCTGACTGTGTACATATTTGAAGTATTTGCAGTAATGGTGTATCTGTTTCCGTGGTAATGGTTGGCGTTGCTCGGCTCATCCATGCGTGTGTGTCGAGGGCCGTGTGCAGTGTGCTGTGGATAGTTTGTGGCTCGTTTGTGGCTCGTTTGTGGCTCGTTTGTGGCTCGTTTGTGGCTCGTTTGTGGCGTGGAGACACATTATTTGTGCTGTTTGTTGAGTCTGTCCTCACTGTGCACCAGGTCCAACAGGAACATGAGGGTCAGAATAAAATGTAAAGAAATGAGTTTTATGAGATAAAACGAGCAGAGACAAGAGGAAATGTGTGTGTGTGTGTGTGTGTGTGTGTGTGTGTGTGTGTGTGTGTGTGTGTGTGTGTGTGTGTGTGTGTGTGTGTGTGTGTGTGTGTGTGTGTGTGTGTGTGTGTGTGTGTGTGTGTGTGTGTGTGTGTGTGTGTGAGTGTGTGTGTGTGTGTGTGTGTGTGTGTGTGTGTGTGTGTGAGTGTGTGTGTGTCTGTGTGCGTGTGTGAGTGTGTGTGTGAGTGTGTGTGTGAGTGTCTGTGTGTGTGTGTGTGTGTGTGTCTGTGAGTGTGTGTGTGTGTGTGAGTGTCTGTGTCTGTGTGTGTGTGAGTGTGTGTGTGAGAGTGTGTGTTCTGTGTGTGTGTGTGTGTGTGTGTGTGTGTCTGTGTGTGAGTGTGTTGTATGTGCGTTGTGTATAGTGTTGTGTGTGTGTTGTGTATAGTGTTGTGTGCGTTGTGTAGTGTTGTGTGCGTTGTGTATAGTGTTGTGTGTGTTGTGTATAGTGTTGTGTGTGTTGTGTATAGTGTGTTGTGTGTATAGTGTGTGTATAGTGTTGTGTGTTGTGTTTGTTGCTTGTGTGTGTTGTGTGTTTGTTGTGTATAGTGTGTTGTGTTGTGTGTGTGTGTGTGTGTGTTGTTGTGTGTGTTGTGTATAGTGTTGTATGTGTTGTGTAGAGTGTTGTGTGTTTGTTTTGTACACACACACAGAGTTTTGATCCAGGTCCATCTCTGGCTCTGACCCTCCAGAGCCTCTGCACACTGCACTACTGCACACTAGTGCACACTACTGCACACTAGTGCACACTAGTGCACACTAGTGCACACTAGTGCACATTGGTGTACACTTCTCCTCTCTTCCACCCCCCTCCCCCCTCCTCCCGCCCTCCCTCTCCCCAGCCGCCTCCTCCCCCTCTGCTGCCTGCTGCCGAGCCCCGAGTGCCCGCAGGCGCTGGAGATGCACGCATGCGTTTCCTCGCTGTGTGGGGCTTTGTCTGTTTGGGAGCCAGGCCTGTGTGTGTGTGTGTGTGTATGTGTGTGTGTGTGTGTGCCTGTGTGTGTGCCTGTGTGTGTATGTGTATGTATATGTGTGTGTGTGTGTGTGTGTATGGGGATCTGTGGACAAAAGAAGCAGCCGTGTCTACGTCTTTTTTCACTTGGCAATAATCAAAGACGAACATGTTTTTAATGTTAATATACAACATTGTACTTAATTGGCCGAGTACTTTCTCGTGTTGGACTCGTTCTGTTGATAGTATCAGACGTTCACACATCGTTAAGGTACGAGCCAGATACAGAGATTACACAAAACACTACTGCAAGTTAAATGTAGTAAATATTTGAAGATGTGATCACGAGCCGAGCGAGTGGAGGCTTGACAAACCCTGATCATGTAAAAACAATGTGTAAACTGGAGCTTTATTCATTCATATGTTATTTCGTGATATCTCGTCTCGTTGGCTGCACATTTCGGGGTCCTTATACTCTACATGGACCTCAATATTCAGATCCATTGCAGCCAGAACCATGTGACTTGGCAGCTCTCTGAAAAAATTCAAAAGTGTGTGTTTTGAAAGTGCTCGTGTAAGCTCTTCGTGAGATCCTGCCTTAATAAAACATGTCGTCGCTAGCCCATAACGCCCATCCCAACCAAAGCTTTTCATATCTTCCAACCAGCTTCCCTCCACTCGTTTAATCTCTACATTCTCAGCTTTTCCTCAGTGCCAACCGTCACTCCTCTCCTCTCTTCTCCTCCGCTCATTCCACCAAAAAATAATTTAAAAAAAACATCTCCAATCTCGTCCCAAGTCTCAAGTCTGGTCCCATGCAGCCAGCCGGGTCCTCCATGTGCGACTGACACATAAATAAGCAGGGCTGTCGGCCACCCAGGCAAATTCAAATGCACCTGTCAAAGTGATGAAGCACCCGCCCGCAGGGAAGCATTGTTTACATTTTCACTCCACTCTTCACAAAAGTGAGATTCTAATTATTTTCCCCACTGTAAATTAAAGCCAAGTAGGACAGAACTAGCGAACGACTGGATCATGACAGTGACAGCGCAGAGGCCGGGTCTGTGCGTGTGGGAACTCCAGCAAATGTCAAATGTTAAGCTGCAGACAAGTTATTCTATGGACTCGGACAACTTAAAAATCCCCGTCCCCTTCGCTCATTTTGAATAAATATAGACGTTACTCAAATTGGAAACTACTTTCTACATGAAGCTGCGGTTGCCGTGATCCCAGGGTTGTCACGATTTGGGACGAGAGCCACGACTGCGACCACAGAGTGTAAAGACGTGGACTGAGGGCGTTCAGCTCCAGACAAATGAAGCTAATCGAGGCTAGCGGTTATAGCGGCGAATGTGGAGATACCAGGATCATGTAGAGCGGGTTAATACGAACGATTTAAGACCAAAATGACGAGATTCACTGCAGAAATTACAGAGAGAGAAGGGACGATGTTTCAAGAGTCGATGGAGCCGGAAGTGCGTCCACGATCACTTCCTATTTGGAACGTAGCGGCTAGCAGGTTAGCAATGTCCATTTGTACAGTTGTTCCTCGCTATATCGTGGTTCAACTTTTGTGATTCGCTGTTTCCTGGATTGTCCTGATTGGCTGAGGGACTGTAGACCATTGTGTTCTGCGTCCTGATTGGCTGAGGGACTGTAGCGTGTTCTGCTGATTGGCTGAGGGACTGTAGACCATTGTGTTCTGCGTCCTGATTGGCTGAGGGACTGTAGACCATTGTGTTCTGCGTCCTGATTGGCTGAGGGACTGTAGACCATTGTCCATCAGTCTCCTCCGTGTCTCCTGTACAGTACAGAATGTGTCAGACAAATTTACATAAATATTGGATCACAGTGTGACTCTGAAGTGCTGTATGTTTGCAAGTTTTCTCCCCGACAAAACCCACAATGTCGATGAAACATTCTGCACCGACAAAGGCACCGACGAAGATTTGAACTTTGTGTTTAAACAAGAGAGAATTTGGGTTATTTTTAGATTTTTAGATTTAAACTTCCAAATGTTTAGCTAGCTGATCATCTAAACACATTTTATTTCATTTTCCGGTCTCTTTACATCCTCCATCTTCTGTCAGTCTCGCCTTTGGGTCATTTCCAGGCACTTGATTAAAAATGTTGTATATTTTCGTGAGAGAATATATGGTTTAAAACACAGCGAGTCTTTGTTAGCAGAGTTGAAAGTACAGTAGGTGTGGACGTACAGAGAGGAGACAAAGAGATGGACCCCGGGCGCTGAAGGAGGCGCTGAAGGAGGCGCCGTAGCCTCAGTCCACTCTCCCCGATCATTACAGACAAGGTCTCCAGGACTGATCCGGCTGAATACATTAAACCCTCACATTTCATACATACTAATGCGCCAAAATGTGCTGCATTATTTTTCATACCAATGGACGGAGTGAGACGATGGAACGAGACGATGGAGCGAGACGATGGAGCGAGACGATGGAGCGAGACAGATCAAGTGAAAAAGAGCCATTTTAATTAGTCCAGAGGAACATGCAAATGGAGGTAAAATTAGACGAGCGATAGACCTGAGGAGGTGCGAGCGTGATGGTAATGACGGTTATCTCCTGATCAATCACTGAGGGAAGAGGAGACGCAGACCAGTGTGGCCCCGCCTCCGGGTCTGGAGCTGGACCAGAGCCAGCCGAGCGCAGCCTCCACTGTGCACCTCCTCTGTGCATCTCCTCTGTGACTCCTCTGTGCACTTCTGTGCACCTCCTCTGTGTACCTCCTCTGTGACTCCTCTATGCACCTCCTCTGTGTACTCCCTCTGTATTTCCACTGTGCATCTCCTCTGTGCATTTACTTTGTGACTCTTCTGTGCACCTCTCTGCACCCCCTCTGTGACTCCTCTGTGCATCTCCTCTGTGCATTTACTTTGTGACTCCTCTGTGCATCTCCTCTGTGCACCTCCTTTGTGACTCCTCTGTACTTCCTCTGTGTAGTTCCTCTGTGTAGTTCCTCTGTGCACCTCCTCTGTGACTCCTCTGTACTTCCTCTGTGCGTCTCCTCTGTGTCTTTCCTCTGTGTGCTTCATCTGTGCACCTCCTCTGTGCACCTCCTCTGTGCACCTCCTCTGTGCACCTCCTCTGTGTACCTCCTCTGTGCGCTTCTCTGTGCGCCTCCTCTGTGCACCTCTTCTGTGTACTTCTTCTGTGTACTTCTTCTGTGTACCTCCTCTGTGTACCTCCTCTCTGCACCTCCTCTGTGCACTTCCTCTATGCACCCCCTCTTTGCACCTCCTCTGTGCACCTCCTCTGTGCTCCTCCTCTGTACCTCACATGTGTGCACCTCCTCTGTACCTCACATGTGTGCACCTCCTCTGTGCACCTTCTCTGTACCTCACATATGTACCTCATGTATGCATCTCCTCTGTGTACCTCCTCTCTGCACCTCGTCTGTGCACTTCCTCTGTGCACCCCCTCTGTGCACCTCCTCTGCACCTCCTCTGCACCTCTTCTCTGCACCTCCTCTGCTTCTCACACATGTCCCTCACGTGTACGCACAATCTCCTCAAACATCCTCTCTCCTTCTCGTGTTTTCTCACACGGCCGAGCGCCTCCTGGGTCCGCTCGGCTCCTCCTCTTTTTTAATTCACGTAAACACTGGTTAATTAGCCGTTTGTGGAGGTGCCGTTAGTTTCTTTGACGTGCTGTTATGATTTCTGGTCAGGGGAAAATGGCGCTTTTTTTCCTTCCATCCAGAGGTCGAGTTTGGGAAGTGTTTGTATTGTCAGTGGGGACACGCAGTCGGGACAGAAATGTCTTTTTATAATGGTCAGAGCCAGACTGCGTGTTTATATCCGACATGTCACAAAGTGCAGGCAAAGGTCAGCGTGATATTTGTGACACGCAAGGACAAAGTGTGAGACTAATATAAAGTACAGGCTCAGTCCAAATAGAGCTGCTCCACCACACGCCTGAGCCACCACTTTTTCTTTAGATATGTTTAAGTTTAAGCTTAAAACGACCCTTTATTAGTGCTAGATTTAAACTTTTAAATGTGTAGTTAGCTGCAGTTGTGCTTACAGTCAAAACCAGACGCTATATAAAAAGATCCGCTTTTTTTTCCTCACTGTCTGATATGAAATCAGGCTAAACTTTGCCTGTTTTAAGTCAATTACGATTAACAAAATTATTTCTATTTGCAAAATCCCAGAATAATCAGAGAAGGATTTTTTGATAATTTTTGAATACAGTGAGAAAAAAGCGAATGTGTCTTTGTGTGTAGTGTTTGCTGTATCTCTACCAGGCTAAGTTACAGGTCAGATCTGTGGAGAGGTCATTTTGAGCAATACAAACTCTTAAACAGGGGCGTCAGACTGAGGGGGGTGAAGGGTTCTGTTTCCCGGGGGCCCAGTGCAGCGGGGGGCCCCTCACGAAGTTTGTAATGTGTGTTTTTCATTGAACAACATGAAGTGGGGGCCATTAAGATCATTTGCTTACTTAATTTGTACTTTATTTGTACTTTTTAATGTTTCGTTAGCTGATCATCGATATATATTTAATTTAATTTTCTGGGAGTAGCGCAAAAAGCAGACGTCCCTTTCTCTTTACATTCCCCTTCTTCTGATCTGCCTCTTTTGGTTTTTGTAAATCCTGGTGACTTTATCTCACTGTTTAACTTTATTTTAATTTAAAAATCTCTGTTCCCTTGACTCATTTTGAATAAGTATAGAGAGAAATTCCACACAACTTTGTATATCAAGCTTATCATTATTGCAACTAGATTTAAACTTTCAAATGTGCACTTAGCTGATCGTCGAAGTATATTTATTTCTTTGTTTTTATTTTTATTTCTGGGTACATTTCACTTTACATTTCCCGTCAAAATACAATACAAGAGAAAATCCTGATTTACTGATGACTTTTAACTTTGTTTTAACTTAAAAATCCCTGTTCCCTTCACTCACTTTGAATAAATATACACATAAATGTCCATTACTCTAATTCACATGTGCCAAACTCAAGGCCCGTGGGCCAAATGTGGTCCTCCACAGCATTTTATGTGACCCTCGACAGGTAAATTAAAAGGTTTGATGGTCTTAAAATGTAACTTCATCAGGAGATACTCAATTACACAGCCATATTTTTACATCTAGGCACATCCAGACGCAATATTTGTCATTTGTCATTTAACTAATAAATACAGAAACAGTTGATTAACAAGTTAAAAAAGTAGCTGGATTTATTTTACATCTGGCCCTTATTTTACGGCAGCCATTTTGCTGAAGTGGCTGTTGGTGAAAATGTGTTTGATGTCCCTGCTCTAATTGAACACAACTTAATACATTAATCTGTGGTTAAAATGATCCACTATTAGTCCCACTATTGCACCTACATTTAAACTTTTAAATGTTTAGTTAGCTGATTGTCAAAGTATATTTTATTTAATTTCCTGGATGTAGTCTTCCCTCTTGTTTTACATTCCCCATCTTCTAATCGTCCTTTTGTGTTATACAGTGGTCCCTCGTTTATCGTGGGGGTTATGTTAAAAATAACCTGGAATAGGCGAAATCCACGAAGTATCAGCTTTACTCTATATGTTTCTTGTCTGTAAAACCCCTCACCACACACTTTATACACTTTTCTCACACAGGCATTAACATTTTCTCACATTTCTCTCTCGTTTAAACACAAAGTTCAAACCTTCGCCGGTGCCTTTGTCGGTGCAGAACGTTTCATCGACATTGTGGGTTTTGTCGGGAAGAAAACTTGCAAATATACAGCACTTCAGAGTCACACTGCGATCCAACATTTATGTAAATTTGTCTGACACATTCTGTACTGTACAGGAGACACGGAGGAGACTGATGGACAATGGTCTACAGTCCCTCAGCCAATCAGGACGCAGAACACACAATGGTCTACAGTCCCTTAGCCAATCAGGAAGGACGCAGAACACAATGGTCTACAGGGTCACTGTTATGGCCAATCTAGCTGAGGCAGTGATCTCGTCACTTTTAGTCTTAAAACGTTCGTATTAACCCGCTCTCTCCTGATTTCCTGGTGAATCTCCATATTCGCCGCTATAACCGCTAGCATGATCCATTAGCTTCATTTGTCTGGACCTGAACGCCGATCAGTCTTTACACTCTGTGGTCTTTACAGTCTGTGGTCGCAGCTCTCGTCCCAAATCGTGACAACCCTGGGATCAAGGCAACCGCAGCTTCATGTAGAAAGTAGTTTCCAATTTGAGTACGTTCTATATTTATTCAAAATGAGCGAAGGGAACGGGGATTTTGAAGTTGTCCGAGTCCATAGAATAACTTGTCTGCAGCTTAACATTTGACATTTGCTGGAGTTCCCACACGCACAGACCCGGCCTCTGCGCTGTCACTGTCATGATCCAGTCGTTCGCTAGTTCACGTTAATTCCCGTTTTTAACAGCAGGGCCATGACGTCACCGATAACGACTCTTTTACCCTACTCTCGTCTTTATTATTAGTGTATTTGTTGCTTATTTAAATGTGTCATATACTTACATAATTGCGTTTGGCTGGTGTGTAATCCCATCTCTCTCTAGTAAAAGCAGCCTGCTGTGTTTGTGAGCAGCAGAGCCATCCCCACTTCCTGTGTGCCTGTCTCTCCCTCTTATTCTCCGTGCATTTTCCGTAATGTCTACAAATCCTTCAATTTATGTCCCTGCTGGAAAACATGGTTTGCTGTTTATAGTCCCCTCTAAAAGAAATAAGGGCCGTCTCTCCTGATGCAAGTCGAGGGACTGATGTGGACTCTATCAGATTTCTAAATACAGACCACGGCTATAAATCCCGACCTGATTGGGTTGGAATTGGGTTAGCTCACTTGAATGCTATCTGCTTAACCCACAGCTGGCCTGCCTGCTCTGTGCAGCCATTGGACCTAAATCAGTCACTTAGTGCTATCAAATGGAACAATGGAGGAGTGGAGAGAGCACTCTGGCGAGGGCGAGGAGCCAAGCTAGCACTAAACACAACACAGCAGAGCAGAACAGGTTAGCATGGAGCGGGCGGGTTAGCGTAAGGCTCTTCCCTCTTTGTGCGGCGGCGGCGCGTCTGGGATTCGTCCTGAGAGCCGTGGTGCGTTGCATGAAATGGCATCACCCGAACCAAACGCACAAACACCTTTTCAAGCCTTTGTCTGGTTTGTCAAGTGGATTTCACAGGATAATTACGGGAGGACGGTGCCATGGCTAACGTCTATTTTCATGCAAGTCAGAATTCATAACCGTGCACAGCGAGCCGAGGGACGCAGCAGGTGTGTGAAGGCGAAGGGATCAGACGGGCTCTATCGCAACCGAGCACATGGTTTAAAGCTGCAGTACGGAGCTTTTCTGGTTTGGCGTTATACCTACAGTCGAAACCAGAAGTTTACAGATGCTACATAAAAAGATTTGCTTTTTTTTCTCACTGTCTGACATGAAATCAGACTAAACTTTGTCTGTTTTAGGTCAATTGGGATTAACAAAATTATTTCTATTTGCGAAAATGCCAGAATTATGAGAAAATAATTTTTTTTGGGACAATTTTTCATTACTTTTTATATCGAGTTTACTGTATCGATCTCTATCCCAGGCCAAGTTACAGGTCAGATCTGTGGAGAGGTCATTTTGAGCATCAAAACAGTTTAAACAGGGGCGTCAGACTGAGGGGGGGTGAAGGGTTCTGTTTCCCGGGGCCCACTGCAGCAGGGGGCCCCTCACAAAGTCTGTAATGTGTGATTTTCATTGGACAGCATGAAGTGGGGGCCCATTAAGATAATTTTGGGGGCCCAGAATTTAGTGCCACACCTTGGTCGGAATTAAATAAATGCAAAATAGAGGAAAACTTAAAACATAATAACAGAAAAGTTACACAAGAATAAGAATAACGCTCTGGACTTTTATATAAATTTGAATTCTTAATGAATGTCAGTGGTATTGATGTTATTCGGGTCACTTTTGCCTCTAAATGCTACTAAACTATTGTATTTTTTGTAATAATTTGAATAGTTTGAATTAAGACTGATGTATTTGAGTCCGATCATATAAAGAACTTTTTTTTCTTTTTCTTTTTTTAACCAAAATTAATTTCATAAATTGGTTTCCAGATATTTAAACCTTTTTTTGCAAACTGAATAAAATCGGGGCGACAGTAGCACAGTTGGCAGAGTGTTCACCGATCTGAAGGTTGCTGGTTCAAAGTTACGCAGTGCTTCTTTAAATTGTGTTCATCACTGTTTGAAATGTGTCTTTAAAGGACGAATTAAAAAACTCCCAGAATGCCTCACTGTTTGTTCATCATTGATACTGGAACATTTTACATCAGATCACACGACTGTATCAGGCTCAGGACGAGACGAGTTTAACTGTTTCTCTTCACAAAAGTTGAATGTCAAAAGTGTCTTGCCCAAGGACACGACGTCAGTCTTCATCTGTGGAAGCAGGATTCAGACCAGCAACAACACTGAAATACAACAGATTTAATTAATTTCAAATAAATGAATAAATGTTTTAATAAAAATAATAATACAAAAAATAATAACAACAACCAACAAACAAACAACAATAAACAACAAACAACAACAAACAAACAACACCAACAAACGACAACAACATAAAACAACAACAACAAACAACAATAAACAACAAACGACAACAACACCAACAAACAACAACAGAAAACAACACCAACAAACAAGCACTATCAAGCAACAAACAAAAAACAACAACAAGTACCAACAAACAACACAAACGACAACAAACAACAACAGACACTAACAAAAAACAACAAACACCAACAACAACAACCAGCAACCTACAAACAACAACAAACAACAACAACAGACAACAAACAACAAACATCATCAAGCAACAAACACAAAAAACACTAAAAAAAACACTAAACAACAAACACCAACAACAAACAACAATAAACAACAAATGACAACAACAGACAACAACCAACAAACAACAAACAAACAACAAGCACCAGCAACAAACAACAACAACAAACAAACAACAACAACCACCAACCGCCACCAACAAACAACAAACACTAACAAACAACAACAACAAACAACACCAACAATAAACTACAACAAACAACAACAACAATGAATAAAAATAATAATACATAAACATAGCATTTGTATTAAAATAAATAACACAAAATTATCTGTGGCCGGGTCACAATTGTGACATAAATTGTTATGTTATAATAATTTAAATACATTTCAGTTTTGTTTCTTTTCTGTCTGTATTGTATTTCAAACATGGCGCCATGTAACAGACGCCCGACTGTTCTCTTCGGGTTCTCCTGTTTAAATAAAGATAAAGATATAAACCCTGGTGCCTCGCTCTGTCGTTTCACACCTGTCCAGGAGGATGTTTTCTTAGCCCACGTCGCTCGCGCTGCTAACTACTGTATAAAGTCCAAACACGGCTAATGAACACGGAGCGTCCACTATCCAAACACGCTGATTACGCTCTCGTCGTGTGAGCTGATTACTTATGTGAAGGCCAAACCCGAGCCGAGCGCTGCCAAGAATAACGCACTGGAAAGAAAACTCCAGAACACGACTTTTCTATAAATTTAGATTCTCAATTAATGGCATTGATGTTTTTCGGCCACTTTTGCCTCTAAACGCTACTAAACCACAGGAACGTCCAGAATAAGGTGAATAGTTTGAGTTAAGACTGATGTGTTTGAGTCTGATCATATGAAGAACTTTTTTTTTTTTTTCACCAAAATTCAGTTCATAAAGTGGTTTCCAACAGATATTTAAGCTTTTTATTTATTTATTTATTTATATATATATTTTTTTTTAACCAAAATTAATTTCATAAATTGATTTCCAACAGATATTAAATCATCAATTTTTATTTATTTATTTTTATTTTTAACAAAAAATTATTTTCATAAAGTGGTTTCTAACAGATATTTAACCTTTTTTTCCCCCAAAATTAATTTCATAAATTGGTTTCCAACAGATATTTAAGAATTTATTTTTATTTATTTATTTTTATTTTTAAACAAAAATTAATTTCATAAAGTGGTTTTCAAAAGATATTTAAGCATTATTTTATTTTATTTATTTATTTTTTTTTTTTTTTTGCGAAAATTCATGCCATAAATTGGTTTCCAACAGATATTTAAGCACATTTTTTTATTAATTAATTTATTTTTTAACCAAAATTAATTTCATAAAGTGGTTTCCAACAGATATTTAAGCACATTTTTTTATTAATTAATTTATTTTTTAACCAAAATTAATTTCATAAAGTGGTTTTCAACAGATATTTAAGCTTTTTTTTTTTTTTTTTTACCAAAATTTATTTCCAGATATTTAAGCTTATTTTTAATTCTTTTTTTTTTGCAAAGTGAATAAATCAGGACAAAAGTAGCACAGTTGGTAGAGCATTAGTAGTCCACTGATCTGAAGGTTGCCGGTTCGAATCCCGCTCTTGACATAAACATAAATGGTAGAGTGGTCCAATTCACTGACCCACAGGTTGGTGGTGCGACTCCAGCTCCCACAGATAAACGATGTCATTCGCCGAGTCTCAATTCGACTGTTTCACACTTCGAAATACCGTTAAAAGTACCCGACCGACAAAGGGTGCCATGCCGAAATGGGACAGGCCTACACCACGCTTTTGTCACGTCGCCTAGCAAACATGACGCCCCCTGCCTAATGAGCTAAATGTGTAAAATGGACGCCACAATATTTGCAGTTTTGCTTTTAATTCATAGAAGAAGAGTCATAGTGTCGTCATCGCAGCCGTTTATTTCTGTTTAGACTGAATGAAGTGAGGAATTAATGTTTCCCTTTGAATATCAATAGACGATTGTAATGTTCGAGGTGATTTCTAGCTCATATTACAGAATTTTAAGAAAATACACCTTGTTACTCCCATAGAAGAAGTCACGCGAGGTGCATGATGGGACATAGAAGCGTGTGAATCTGCTCGGACGCTCGCTTCGGCCGATCTCCATGGAAACACGAGAAACACAGGGCTGCATCGTGCCGGAAGTGACGTAAGTGCCCTTCAAATGCAGCCGACGAAGTGCGAAACCGTCGGATTGAGACACGGCAGCTGTGTCCATGAGCAAGACACTTCATGTGAACGTGTGTGTGCTTTAAGAGGCTCGAAAGTGGGAAAGCGCTGAGTGAAAATGTGACGCAACATGTGACTTATCTGATATAAACTCGTAAACCCCGTCCGTCCATCTGCATTACATCATTCGTATTGTGTCGGTGCTCGCTCCTGTCGCTGGCTCTGCTCCTGTCGGCTGCACACACACACACACACACACTCACACACACACACACACACACACACCGGCTCTGATTACACGTGTGGTAATGACGCTGTGTTTTCTTGGTGAAGTGCCTGAAGTTGTGTTTGGCTGAGCGTTTGACATGGAGACACAGCCAAATGAAAGCTCTCCTTCAGCCTGACCCTGCCACTCACTGTATTTTTAGGAGAATCATAATTACGCTGCCAATTAGGGGGTCACCTTCAGTTTCAGAAACGACTCCAAAAACTTCCTGCACTTAGAGACGTTGTGGGGACGTGTGTGTTTCTGTGTGTGTGCTTGGTGTGCACTTTTTCACTCTCTTTTTTTTAAACAAAATCATAATAAAATAGTTTGAAATAATACAAGTTTGAATTTTTTACGGACAATAAATGCTGATGTCAATTAGCTCTCATCAGTTAAATCAAATAGCAGTTTTTCTAATAGTCGGCTTGTTTTCTTTGGAAGTTTTTGGAGTGACTCGGAGCATTAATCCAGGGTATAAACTACAGACAGTAGACAGCCAGACCAAAAATAAATAAATAAATAAATAATAAAATTAATTTAATAATAATAATAAAATAAAATATTGCAATGGTATTAATAATAATAATAATAATAATAATAATAATAATAATAATAATAATAATAATAATACACACATCCATACATAAAATAATACATAAACAGACCAAAAAATAAATAATAAATAAATAAATAATAAAATACATCAATTTAATAATAATAAAATAAATAAATGTGAGGATGATACTACTACTACTACTACTACTACTACTACTACTACTACTACTACTACTACTACTACTACTACTACTACTAATAATAATAATAATAATAATAATAATAATAATAATAACACATAAAAATAATACAAATTTGTGTTAAAATAAATACATTAAATTATCTGTGGCCAGGTTGCCTCTGTGGAAGAACAGTTTATGGTATGGTAAATAATTTAAATAACTACATTTTTTTTTTTTTTTTTTTTTTTTTTTATTAAAATTAAAATGAAAAAATAAATAAATTAAATGTTATATACATATGCATTTTGTTTCTGTGTTGTCTAAGTATTATAGAAATATTTTATAAAGCCGAAGCAGAATATGGGAATTATGAACTAATACAACTCATATATTAAATTCTTTTTATATTTCACTTAAGCTCTGACTCGTGCTCATTAGACCTGTGATCGGAGCTTTATAGTGTAAAGCAAAGCATTTCAGATTCATGCGGCGGTAACTTCCCCAAATATTGGATCTCATTTAATAATGTAATTCCCCATAATGCATTTGAGTAGCCGACATGAAAGGCTCACCAGCAGACAGTGTGTAGGAGCGAGCCTCATGATCTTCACACATGGATGAGTCCGAGTTACATGACCTATATAACACTTTACACGCTCCGCTTGGTCCTGCCCTCACCCCGGCAGAGGAGGGGGGGGCTACAGGTGTGTGGACCCGATGCACACACACAAACGCACACAAACGCACACAAACGCACACGACTCATAAACAGAGGCACCAGGATTGGACATGTTTATGCATGACAACAAACACAACCTGTCCCTTTACCTGCTGCTGATCCGGCCCCATAGGAATTAGTGCTGTAATCTGCTGCAGCAACATGGAAACAGAGCAGAGCTGTTGTACTGGTGTTTTCCAGGTATTACACAAGATTATTACAGTTAAACAAGCCTGGATCGTGCTTGTGTCGCTCTATAGTTATAATCTCTGACACTCGTGGAGCTTTATGTTATAATTTACACATTTTAAATCACAAAATTCAGCTAAAACGACTTAATAAAAGAAACAAATCTGCTAAATTCAAAGTTAGGAAACTGTGGTGTCCAATGGGAGCTGACTTTGCAATAAATGTCGTCACAACAAAGCGCCTTGGAGCTGTCGGCGCCCCCTGTGGACAGCTGTAGATCACACTAACGAGTAGCAGATTTTAAAAAATTTGTACCAAAATGACGACGTGACTCTGCCGAATCCGACGAGTATCACCGATTAAGAAAATAAAACTGAACAAAGTGCGTACGTTACAGTGGGCGTGTCAAGGTGAAGGTGAAAACGGGGATTTATCGGCAAAATGGCGTCTTGAAAATAGTCGATTACAGATTACTCAAACATGAATCACTCCAAATACAACTTTAAGAGGGTAAATGAGAAGGAAACAACTAGAACATGGTTAAAAACTCTGAAAAGGTCAATTTTGCAGGGTAGATCTGATTTAAAAAGAACTGTTTTGGTGATAAGTTGTTAATTTAATACATAGAATTACAATTATAAATCCATTTATTGATATTAATAAGTTGAGAGATGAGTTTTTTCACATGATTGGAACCTGCAAAACCCCCAAACAAAGTGTGTAATTGTATTTTAAAGCTATGTTCTTCTTGTTTCCAGGTTGCAGTGTATGACCATATTTGGACAGAGGAGGAGGAGCCACTGGTTGTGTCCACTGTCCCGACTGAGAGCCCACCAGCTGAGAGCGTCCCGCCACCCAAGGGTGAAACCAGCACCCACGTGACTGTCCACACTCTGTTTGTGAGCGGGCTGAAGCAGAAGTACAGGCAGTTCCTGAGACAGCCAGATGGAGCCATCACTGAGGTGGGAGCTTCAAGCCATTCACGAAACAGTCTGTCACACAAAGTACAGCGCTCTGATCGAGTGTTTCAGCACATGCTCCAGGCTCAGAGCTATGTGTTATGTCATGACCTACCTCCTCGCTTGAGCCGTGGTCATAATCCATCGGTTAATGCGACAAAACTTATCTATTACTAATATAAAATGATCAGATTTTAATATTTATATAGCACTTTTCCACCTTCAACACAGCTCATTCACTCACACATTCATACACCAGTGTCTTGCCCAAGAACACAATGTCAGTATTCATCTGTGTAAGCAATATTTGGACTGGCAGCCTTCAGATCAGTGGGCCAACGCTCTAACAACTGTCGCTCAAACTAAAAAACATCAGATTTAAAGGGTGCACTTTGTGACTGTTTCTTATTGTGTATTTATCATTTAAAAATGTTCAAATTTGCTCCTGAAATTCCCTGAAAAACATTATTATTTTTCTTACTGTGAGGCAGCTCGCCTGTCCACAGATCTGACCTGTTACGTCGCCTCGTGGCATCACCTGCTTGTCTCCGTGACGATAAGATAAATGCCATACATCCAGGCAAAGCGATGACATCTCCATGGAGACAAGCCGGTAGTGTGCCCTCGACTAAAGAAGTTACATAGTGCAGCTTTAAAGTGGAACTGAACAACGAAACTCCGCCCACAACCACATTTCAAACAGAGCGAGGGGCGGAGTCTGGAGGTGTAACGGAGCAGTGTGATTGGTCTAACCCAGGGGGCAGCGACCTTTAACCCCTAAAGAGAACCCTGGGAGCCACAAGTACTTTAAGACGTCGAAAATGAAGATAAAACTGAATATATTGGGTTTTTTTTTACCTTTACGCTTTGTACAAATAACTGTAGTATAAAAAATATCTGTATATATTTATTTTACCTGTTAATGTGACTTCTGCTCCTGAATCCCTGCGCTGTAGAAGTCACTTTAATATTTCCGCAGGACTGTAGCTGTCATCTGTGAGGCCTGAGGTTTGTTTTTCACATAGTTCATGGTGGAGAAAAGCTGCTCACAGACGTATGTGGGTCTGAACATGAACCGGACAAATGCAGATTTCTTCAAGTTTATGTCGGTATCGGGGATGGCTGGTTCAAAGTCTCGATAAATGCATGGTGTTTTGGCGGGTTACTGGCTTCCACAAGTAAGATGCTTATTTTGAGCAATAAAAAATAATAGTATAATAATAATAAGTATAATAATAATAATAATAATTTAAAATAAATAATAAATACAATAAAATAATACAAAATATTATTATTATTTATTTATTATTATTATTATTTTATTTAATTTTTTATTTTTTCCAAGATAACAATAATCTTCGAATTTAAAACTACAATAAAAAACAAACACAAGTAAAATACACTTCAATTAAACACTTAAATATACTTAAAAATAATTATAATCTATAATTAATTTTCCCAAGGCACACAGTATCCAGTAGCCCCTGCGAACATCTGGCTGTAACCAGAGCAGTTTTGTGTGATGTCACCAACTACCTGAAATTGCAGAGGCCACTAAAGGCAGCTCACACTTCGATTTAGGTATTTTTGACCAGAAAGCTGCAAATGAAGCTTGTTTGCACTAAAATTGCCTAAAAAACTAACTAGGAACACCAGACAGTTCTTTTAAAACACAATTTACACAGTTTATAATGAAAAAAAAGTGATTTAGTGTTTAGTTCCACCACATTAATGATAAAATAAATAAAATAATTTCTTCCTCTTTTGAGTCTGTGTAAAGCTGGACTCAAAAGTGAAACAAGAACAACACAAATCAGCTGAATAATGAGAGAAAATGGCGTGGGAGCTGAAAACTTTAAACACACATAACAATTACTATTATCCAAACTGAATTATAATAAAAGTGGACGTGACTTCTTACTTTTGGACGACTCCTGCTGTAACTCGACGCTCTCACAAAAGCAGCAGGTCAGAAAGTTACTCAAGGATTGTTCACTAATTAAAAGTGGCGCTTTGTGACAAGTGCTGCCGTAAAATGAATTCACTCTTTTCTTCAATCATTCTGACACTTCCCCAGGAGCGACCTCGATGGCTGCAACAAAATTAATATTAGAAGTTTGAATGTCATTTGAATGAGCCGAGGAGTGGAGGGAGGGAGGGAGGGAGGGAGGACGGAGGGAAGGAGGGAGGTGTATGCGTTGTAACAATTAGCTTTGAGGCTGTGCTAGCTCTAATGGCTCTCTGTCAGTGTGTGAGTGATGGTGAGTTTATGTTAGCAAACACACAGCATTATATTTATGACTTGTGTCGGACTGTCAGTGCACACGCAGCCTCTAGACTCGGGCCCAGTGGATAAAACATCTGCCGTACGGAGCTGAAGCCAAGAAAAACGCATAAACATTTCATTTTATTTCTTTAAAAACAGGTCTTTACACTTTTTTAGACGTGTTTTTTTATTAAATACATACATAAATACCATGTTTACACCTGCTTAGCGCTTGTAAAATTACGAATTCCTAATGTTTGTTCAGTCAATCAAACCTGTTGCTAACGCTAGCAGGAGCAACTTCTTCAGGAAAGCTTGATTTGTCTGTTATTAATGTTCATATCTTGATTTACAGACACAAAAGTGAAATAGGATCATAGAGGGTTAATACGAACATTTTAAGACCAAAATGACGAGTCTGACAGCAGCAGGTTACAGAGAAAGGGCTGACGGTTTTTCAATAGAAAGTGAATTGGAGCGTGAGTTGAGGCCACAGTGTGATGGAATATTATATAATACTTTTCTATTGCCATCACATACTATAATAATAGAATATAATACTATAAGTGTTTGACTGAGGTAAATACTCAACACAATACATTTGAAAAGTAAAGTTTGCTTAGACCTAAAATATTTCAACTACAAGCTCTACTCAAATTAAAATCCCGTACTGTGCTACTGTGCTAACTAACTTCTGCTGCTTTCTGTTGTGTTTCAGGCGACAACACAACATTTTATAGCCAAATAATATTTAACACAGATGAGAAGCAGCAGCGTCTGTGGTACAGCAACTGAAATACACATATTTCTTTTCAGAATCCAATGTAATAGGCTCTGTGCAAGCTAGCTAACTCACTGTGTCTCAAAGCTAATGCTAACTTTTATTAAAAGCATAAAATATAACATAAACAACCTATTAAAATACAAATGAATTAATCTAAAAACTATTTGATGTAGATTATTTAAGTTTGTGGTGTTGTTTTGACATTATTATGCCTCAAAATTAGCATTAAGACACAAATGCTAGCCTTTGTAAATACGTTTGCCTTTGTTTAATCTTTAACATATCGTCAGACATGCACAAGTCACTGTCCACACTTATCTTAAAACTTAAAATATTTATTAATTTTAGCACAACTCTGCAAAAACGTCCTAGAGATGAAAGAAGGAAGTAGTGACGCTAGCACTGACGTTGCTAAGTGCTTTTTTTTTTTTGCTCAGAGCGAATTAATTAGAACAAATGAGATTTAAAGCTAATGCTAACGTTTATTGAAAGCATAAAATATAACATGAACAACCTATTAAAATACAAATGAATTAATCTAAAGACTATTTGATGTAGATTATTTCAGTTTGTGGTGTTGTTTTGACATTTTTATGCCGCAAAATTAGCATTAGCATTAGCATTAACACACAAACACTTCCCTTTGTAAACACTTTTGCCTTTGTTTAGTCTTTAACATATCGGCCATTCACCCTCAAGTCACGGTCCACAGACTTAAAACTTAAAATATTTATAAATTTTAGCACAACTCTGCGAAAAACGTCATAGACACAGAACTGCACAGGAAGTGGTGACGCTAACACTGACCTTGCTAAGTGCATAAGCCAATTAATAGGAACAAATGTGTCTTAAAACTAATGCTAACGTTTATTAATAGCATAAAACATAGCATAAACAACCTATTAAAATTCAAATTAATTAATGTAAAGAATGTAGATTATTTCAGTTTGTGGTGTTGTTTTGCCTCAAAATTAGCATTAGCTTTAGCATTAGCACACAAACACCAGCATTTGTAAACATGTTTGCCTTTGTTTAGTGTTTAACATATCGGCCATTTACCCTCAAGCCACTTATCTTAAAATATTTATTAATTTTAGCACAACTTGGCAAAAACGTCATGGAGACAGAACTGCACAGGAAGTAGTGACGCTAACACTGACGTTGCTAAGTGCTATTCTGTGCAAAGAGCCAATTAATCAGAACAAATGTGTCTCAAAGCTAATGCTAACTTTTATTAAAAGTATAAAATATAAATTAAACAACCTATCAATCAATATAAAGACTATTTGATGCAGATTATTTCAGTTTGTGGGGTTAATTTGACAATTTTATGCCTCAAAATTAGCATTGGCGTTAGCATTAGCACAAAAACACCACCCTTTGTAAACATGTTTGCCTTTGTTTAGTCTTTGACTTGAGGCTGCATGTCTGACGATATGTTACTGTCCTAAAACTTAAAATATTTATTAATTTTAGCACAACTCTGCAAAAAGAGGAAGTAGTGATGCTAACAACACTGACGTTGCTAAGTGCTATTTTGCGCCCAGACCCAATTAATAGGAACAAATCTTAGAAGAACATCATTATTTTCTAGATTCTCATTTATTTTGCTGCTTATATACGAGCACTTTAACTTTTATTACTACTAGCACAAATGTAATGCAAATCGTGATTATACAAGTAAAGGTAAATAGTATTAAAATATAATACGCCTGTGGCTGCTTTCTTATGGCACCACTCTTTTCCCCCGCTGGCCGTCGTAAGCGATTACACCCAGGTTGCCTTACAGGACCTTTACATATTCACCGCTAATCCTGCCCTGAATATATAGAGCAGTTTTATGTATAGACCAGATCCAAGAATAACCAAAGGGCACTCCCAGCTCTGCCAAGAACACTTGAGCTGATTTTATTAGTGCTTCATATAATTCCAATAGGATATAGACAAACTGGCCTTAAGATGGGAGGTGACAGCCCCTAGAGAGACATAACAGACCAGCTCCACCACTGCACAATTAAAGAGATAAAAACAGTGAAATGGGAGATGCACTGGCCGCACTATAATGCACACTCACGTCTTTGATTGATGAGATTTTAAAGCGGGTGTATAGGTTTTTTATGCGTTATTCAATTATAAGAACAGAAGAAAAGCCCTTATGGAGATGTGGTTACTCTGTTACGTGGTGTGGGAGAGTTATGAAGATGCATGTGCTCTTAAACAGTAGGTAACGCTGTAAAACGTCTCCCCCGAGAGGAGGTCGCGGTGGTTCGTTCGGTTTGAGCGTTTGTCCACTGATCCGAAGGTTGGCGGTTCGAATCCTGCTCTCTCGACATAGACATTGGTCGAGTGGTCAGATCCGGTTCAGTCCTGGTTTAATCTTGGGTTAGACCTGCTGTAGTCCTAATTTAGTCCCCTGGTTTTAGTTCTGGTTTAGTCCAGGTTTAGTCCAAGTTTAGTCCTAGTTTAGTCCTGGTTTAGTCCCCAGGTTAAGTTCTGTTGTAGTCCTGGTTTAGTCCTGATTTAGTCCTGGGTTAGTCTTGGTTTACTCCTGGTTTAATCCCCAGGTTAAGTTCTGGTGTAGTCCTGATTTAGTCCTGGTTTAGTCCTGATTTAGTCCTCATTTAGTCCTGGTTTAATCTTGGTTTAGTCCTGGTTTAGTCCTGGTTTAGTCCTGGTTTAGTCCTGGTTTAGTCTTGGTTTAGTCCTGATTTAGTCCTGGTTTAGTCCTGGTTTAGTCCTGATTTAGTCCTGGTTTAATCTTGGTTTAGTCTTGGTTTAATCTTGGTTTAGTCCTGGTTTAGTCCTGATTTAGTCCTGGTTTAATCTTGGTTTAGTCCTGGTTTAGTCCTGATTTAGTCCTGGTTTAGTCTTGTTTTAGTCCTGGTTTAGTCCTGATTAAGTCCCGGTTTAGTCCTGGTTTAGTCCTGGTTTAGTCCCGGTTTAGTCCTGGTTTAATCCTAGATGTAGTAGCAGTTGAAATGAATAAAATAAACAGAATAAATGAAACATCTACATATAAAAGAATAATCTTAATTTGTTAAATACATGTTTTTGTTGCGTAATCTGTTCACGTGGCTCAAATGTCCGTCTCTCTGTGTTAAATGTTAAAAGAAGTATATTAACTCGGCTACTTCAGACGTCTGTTTCCATTTACTGCAGATGTACTGAGGCATGATTCATTTCCTTCAGCGCTTTAAGCTCCTCCTCAGACGAACAGGGCCCCAGCTGCAGGCCCCGGTGACTCTACACAATACGTACAACATTTACTCCAGATTAGCGGAGTATTAGTCCACAGAGGAACACCTCAGCCCAGTCCGAGGAGCAGATACAGACACCGTCACGGGATCGGACCATGAGGCGAGTCCGGTTTGGGATTTTGATGTAGAAGAAAAGGTTATTTTAGACAAACTGGTTGTTGTTGTTGTGTTTATTCAGAGATTCCTGAAGAGATGGAACAACGTTTTCCCCAAGATGGTGCTTTAAAAAGTCCTGGTTTAGTCCTGGTTTTAGTCTGGTTTAGTCCTGGTTCTTGTTTAGTCCTGGTTTAGTCCTGCTTTAGTCCTGGTTTAGTCCTGGTTTTACCTGGTAGTCCTGGTTTAGTCCTGTTTAGTCCAGGTTTAGTCCTGGGTCCGGGGTTTGTTTAGTTTCCTGGTTTCAGTTTAATCCTAGTTTAGTCCTGGTTTTGGTTTAGTCCTGGTTTAGACCTGGTTTAGTCCTGGTTTAGCCCTGGTTTAGTCCTGGTTTAGTCCTGGTTGAATAGGTTTAGTCTGGTTTAGTCCTGGTTTAATCTGGTTTAGTCCTTTAGTCCTGGTTTAGTCCTGGTTTAGTCCTGGTTTAATCCTGGTTTAGTCCTGGTTAATCCTGGTTTAGTCCTGGTTTAGTCCTGGTTTAGTCCTGGTTTAGTTCAAGTTTAGTTTTAATCCTGGTTTTTAGTCCTGGTTTAGTCCTGGTTTAGTCCTGGTTTTTAGTCCTGGTTTGTTAGTCCTGGTTTAGTCCTGGTTTTAGTCCTGGTTTAGTCCTTGGTTTAGTCCTGGTTTAGTCCTGGTTTAGTCTTTAGTCCTAGTTTTGGTTTAGTCCTGGTTTTGTCCTTTAGTTTTTGTCCTGGTTTAGTCCTGGGTCCTGGTTTAGTCCTTTGGTTTAGTCCTGATTTAGTCCTTGTTTAGTCCTGTCCTGGTTTAGTCCTGGTTTAATCCTGGTGGTTTGTCCTGGTTTAGTCCTGGTTTAGTCCTGGTTTAGTCTTGTTTAGTCCTGGTTTAGTCCTGAGTCCTTTAGTCCTGGTTTAATCCTGGTTTAGTCCTGGTTTAGTCCTGGTTTAGTCCTACTTCCTGGTTTAAAAAAGCTGCTTTTAAATGTCGCACTTTTCTTCATCCTGGTTTTTCCGGCGAGTCCTGGTTTTTACTCAGATGTGACACTTTTCTTCATAGTTAAAATTATTCAAATATATAATTTCGTTATTGTCACACTGACGACGCGACACTGAGGATGAAGAATTCTGCGGATTTACTGATTTATAGAAAACTTTTTTTTTTCTGCTTTAGTTTTGTGATTAACTGTGAAAATCTTACATTAACAAACCAGACACGTGTTCAGTTCTGTCTGTGCTTCTTCTCTATTTTATTCTTATTATAATAACTTACCTTTAAAGAGAAAAAGTCTGTTCTTGGTCTCGGATTTTGTAAAATAAATTTCCCCCAAAAATGCGACTTATATATGATTTTTCTTCATTATTTTGCACTTTTTTCACCGGTGCGACTTATCCTCCAGAGCGACGTATAGTCTGGAAAATACAGTACACAAAATGGATTCTCGTGAGCGTTAAGTCATGTTACCTCATCAAAAACCGACCTGGAGTTGTGTTTTGTTTCTTTATTATTCGTCTGTCTACATTTCCAAAGCTCTAAACGCTCTGCTCCACCTCGTGATGTCATGAAGTGGTAGTTTTCACATTAGCAGCTGCCTTTTTTTTACCTTTTTTTGAGTAGAGTTTGGCCAATCCAGGGCTGAAATCATGCATAAACACTGGTCGAATGGTCAGAATCATCGACCCACAGGTTGGCGGTGCGATTCCAGCTCTCACACATGAATCCTGCTGTTGTGTCCTTGGGCAAGACACTTAACCCACCTCATCCTCAGTGTTGCCCTACATTTCTGTATGAATTTGCGTGTTAATCGGTGCGTCGTCCCTTGATTTAAAGCGCTTTGAGAGCCTTGAAAGTGGAAAAACAACACCATTTTAACCCAAGCGACAACATCTCCATGGAAACGAGCAACTGCCAGAAAAGTTCCACAGTGCACTTTTACAGTTTTGTCATGGAAACAGCACGGGAGAGAGCGGGAGCAATTGCGAAAGTGTTTGTTGTAACATATCAGCATAATGGAGTCTTTATCGACTGGCGTATCGCATTGTGTTTAAAGAAAGTTAATATTAATGATCCGTCATATGCCTCACATTCATTGTTTCGCCGAAGGCTCTGAAACATCGACCAGGTTGAGCAGAGCTTATAGCCAACTCCCAATGCAAAAAGTTAAGACAACATTCCCACCAGCGCTCTCCAATAAAACCCATTAAAGGTAAAGTCAGGTGTGGCATCATTACCTATAAACAGATGTTGCGCAGCTGTCAGCGCTCTCAAAAACACTGCTGACAACAACTGTTAGGGCCGATATTGCACAGAAAACACAGCCTCGCGAGCTCGGGCCTTTAGAGCCGGCCTCATAACTACTCTGTCTGAAGAAACAAGATGGCTGATGAAGAAATGAATGCAGGCAAAGTCATTATCCCCCCTCCTGAAAGCGCAGTGGGTTTATGTCCCCCTGCGCCGTCTCTTTTCTCCGGGGCTAGCGTTTAACTGTCGATGGACTTATAAAAAGATAGGACAAGCCAACTGTGCTCCTTTTGTCTGCCTCTCTCCATATGGGAGGCAGCGGCATATGCAGGAACTGGCTCGGCTTCTGTAAAACTTCCATTAAAGATGCACAAGTAAGACTCCGCCAGCTTGAATATTACCTCGCTGCGCAAATTATTTATGGCTCGGAAAAAACGCTGATGATGACTGTCTCCTGCGACGATGGGTAAAAATAAAAACACTTTTCTGCAATATCAGCTGGGTTTTATATTTTGGCACCAGAAAAGGAGCTCTGGAGTTTATTCACAAACTAATGATCTTAGGAATTGGGAGAAATTCAAAATGGCAGGAGGAGGATGGAGCGTTTGGCGTTTTGATAAGGTGCTCAAAAATGATGATGGGAGTAAAAGTGTTAGTGCCGTCGATATTGTTTAAGAGAAAATACCATCGCTGTGGTACTTTAATTACTACTACTGCTACTATATTGGCAAGACTACTACAATTACTACATGGTAAATGGACAGTATTCATGTGTGGAGGCGGGATTCGAACCGGCGACCTTCAGATCAGTGGACAAACGCTCTGTCTAATCAACTACCTGCTGATGTGATTAATATACTTACTCTTCACAGCTAATCTATTTTTAAGTTACTAATTGTACAGTAATTCTTAATCTAAAATTATTTGATAAATAATAAAAATAAACAGATAAATGTATTTATTTTAGCCAGATAATTAATATAATTACAATTTCGGTTCTGAATTTAAGAGTCAGATAAACATATGACAATTAGAGAAGCTACGTCCAAAATTTTAGATCAGCATTTCTGGATTTTATTATGAAATTTGGTTTAAGTTCAGTATTTTATTTTGAAATCTGGGTTTAGCTCAGAAATGTTTTATTTTATTTTAAAATGTGTTTAGTTCAGTATTTTTATTTTGAAATCTTGGTTTAGTTCAGTATTTTATTTTGAAATCTGGGTTTAGTTCAGTGTTTTATTTTGAAATCTGGGTTTACTATTCATTTGCTTTTATTTTTCAGTATTTAGTTCAGTATTAAGAAATCTGGTTTAATCAGTATTTTATTTTGAAATCTGGGTAAATCAATCAGTATGTCAGGATTTTAACAAATACATTTATTTAGTATTTCATTCATTATGAGTCAGAATTTCTGGATTTTATTATGAAATCTGGTTTTAGTTAAGAAATTGTGGATTTTATTTTGAAATTTAGTTTTAGTTCATTATTTCTGGATTTTATTTTAATTTAGTATGGTTTAGTTCAGTATTTCTGGATTTTATCATAAAATCTGGTTGGTTTTAGTTCAGAAATAGTGTTTTTTTTATTATGAAATCCGGTTTTAGTTCAGAAATTCTAGATTTTATTTTGAAATCTGCTTTTACTTCAGTATTTATTGATTTATTATAAAATTTTGTTTTAATTCAGTAATTTTGGCTTTCATTTTGAAATCTGGTTTAAGTTCAGTATTTTTTTTTATTTATTTAGAAATTTTATTTTAGTTCATTATGTGTGTTTTTTCATTACAAAATAATGGTTGCTTTTAGATTCTAAAATTGTGTTTTTTATTATGAAATCTGGTTTTAATTTGTTATTTCTGGACTTTATTATAAAATCTGGTTGGTCTTAGTTCTGAAATTGTATTTTATTTTGAAATCTGGTTTTAGTTCAGTATTTCTAGATCTTATTATAAAATCTGCTTGGTTTTAGTTCTGAAATTGTGTTTTTTATTATGAAATCTGGTTTTAGTTCAGTATTTCTGGATCTTATTATAAAATCTGCTCGGTTTTAGTTCTGAAATTGTGTTTTTTTATTTTGAAATCTGGTTTTAGTTCAGTTATTCTGGATTATATTATAAAATCTGGCTGGTTTCAGTTCTGAAATTGTGTTTTTTATTATAAAATCTGGTTTTAGTTCAGTATTTCTGGATTTTATCATAAAATCTGGTTGCTTTTAGTTCAGAAATTGTGTTTTTTATTATGAAATCTGGTTTTAGTCCAGTAATCTCGATTGTATAACTGATTCTGTGATAATCTGACATTTGCGAGGTCGTCTAAGCTTCATATGGTATTTACTGTATAACTCCATTTCAACTCAAATGTCACGGCCGCCCTTTGGACTCTGAGACATCGAAAACGTCTCATTACCGCACGACTTCGCTCTGGTCTGACTCAAGCCCATCTCCTCCTCACAATCCCTCCTTCTACCGGACCAATATTGACCTAATTTAGCAAGCAGAGAATATGAAGAAGTTAACCTTTCCAAAAACACCTTGGAGCAACATTAATTGACAAACTGCATCAATCCGCCCCCCTCCCTCCGCTCGCCGCCCGCCCCTCTTTTGTAATTACTCTAGTGAGCGTTTGATTGCCGCTGCGGAGCTCGGGACCCACGCTTCATTTGCCGTGAGGTCATCTCCAGCCCTCACAAATATGAATATGATTTAGACAGGAAGTGAGCGGCCCGTGTGCGTCCTTGGCTCACTTGTGTATGTTGAGATTAATGCTTCCCCAGCAGCCATATCAGTGTAGCAGGACGACTACTCCGAAGTACTCCGCACGAAATTATCTGGCAACTTTACCCCAGTTTGAGATAAAGAGGAGCGCGCCGGGACATTTTTCAACTCGGCTCAATTGGTTTTCAGCCGCTGTCGTAATTTGCAGCTTGTTATTTAGGAAAGATGTCGGAGATTTATTTTGATTTGTCAGTGAGAGGTGAGATCATGGACTCTATGTATTAACGGACATAGCTAACGTGCTAGCCGACACGCTCCACATAGGAAGTGATCGTGTATATCCGTAAATGCTGCTGTCAGACTCGTCATTTTGGTCTTAAATGTTCGTATTAACATGATCCTGAGGTTTTTATTTCACTATTGTGTCTGTAAATCAAGATATGAACATTAATAACAGACAAATCAGGCGCCTTAGCAACAGGTTTGATTGACGGCGTTGCTAAGCGCCTGCTCCCAGCTAAATTGTAAATGGTCACATTTTTATATAGCGCTTTTTCACCTTCAATGAACCCATTCGTACAACAGTGCACACAGACACTTGAGGCGAGGTGGGTTAAGTGTCTTGCCAAAGGACACAACGACAGCGTTCACCTGTGAGGGCTGGAATCGCTCCGCCAACCTGTGGGTCAGTGGATCTGATCGCTCAAACAATGATGTTCATGTCGAGAGCGGGATTGAACCGCCAACTTTCAGATTGGTGGGCAAACATTCAACCAACTGAGCTACTGTCGTCCTAAACCTGTCAAGTGGGAGGGAAGGGGCGTTACCATCAACCGCCTCGCTCTGGATTGGCTCTTTGGTTGCTATGATACTCGCAGTCGTATTCCAAATATGAAACTTGGCTCCAAATTCGCCGCTATACCTGCTCTAGCCACGATGAGCTTCATTTGATTGAAGCTGAACGCTGTGGGTGACGTCACACTCACTAAATACTAAATAATATGACTCAACTATGTGTGAATAATTGCGCAGATACAATTGTAAAGGTTACTGTTTTCTATTAGTATTCTAATGAACTGTATTTTTAATGAACTGTTGTCTTTAATGAACTGCTGATGACGCAAAAACACAAAAATGTTGACGCAAAACATGAAAATCTACATCAGAGGTGCCCCAACTTTTTTTTTTTCGATGGCCACATCTGAAAACATATTTGAAGCAGAGCGCCGCAGACGGTGATCAGTGCAGTGCGGTGCTTTAACAGAGCCGCTGTGGATTAATGAGGCTTGAAACACATTTATTTTAGGTCTGTATCGCACTGATGTGATGTTTGAGGATATAGTGGTAGAAATAGTTTAATTTGCTGTTAAAAATTCTGCTTATGATCATTGGGCCGGTTCAGCAGGACGTCTGAGGGCCAATAAAGACTGGTCTGAGGGCCGCATTTGGCCCCGGGGCCGTAGTTTGGACACCCCTGATCTACATGTATGACTGTTGTATTTCACAAATGTCGTGAAAATCCATTGGAGCAGTGTTCAGAGTTCATACTTAAGAAGAACAAATGTGTCTATTTTGTGTTTTAAATAAGACAAAACTTAAATTAAATCAAAACTCGTGATCGATATCTGAAAAAATCCTCCAGTCGTGTATAACTTTGAAAAAAAGTAGCCAAAATCATCATAGAATAAAGGTAAAATTCAAACTCTGATTTCCGATCCCGGGACAGATCTAAGCGGAGAGATTGAACATGTTCATATTTGAATTCAAAACTAGGCCATCCCAGAGTTAGGAGCAGAGCGCTCGGCCCTCTGGGAGCTCGCGCAGTCTGCCGTAGAAACTCTCATATCTGTTCAAGTTCATTCCACAACTTCACTGTAAGCCATAGACTGGATATATAAATGGACATAGCTAACATGCTAGCACGTTACAAACAGGAAGTGATCATGGGCGCACTTCTGGCTCCAACTGCAGGAGCGTTACCTTCAGTGGCCTCGCTCCAGATTGGCTTTTTGTTGCTATAATACTGTATTTTGTGAATGCGGGATGCACGAGGCCCTGAAGGATGGCTGTACTGTTGGTTTATGGGTAAATTTGAGCGGGGAGAGCGGTGCTTTAATGCTCTAACATGTGGGTTTGCTGAAGGTGGTCGGTGACACAGACGTCCTGGACAATGGGCAGAAGATGGAGCCCAGGAGACAGAGCCCAGCCCGACCCGGAGAACAGCCCCAGCAGCTCCGCAAAAGGAAGAAGATATTTGGACGTGAGTGATTTTATTATTTCTGTGTAGGTATTTGGTTTTGCTTTAGGACATGGAGAGATTTGAGTTTTTTTTGTCTAAACTGTCAATTTTATATTGCCTTCCTCACAAATTACATGTTTGTCTAGACTTGAGATCATAGACTGTACATATAAATGGACATAGCTAACCCGCTAGCCGCCATGTTCCAAACAGGAAGTGAGCATGGTCGTGCTTCATCGACTCTAATTCACTTTCTATTGAAAAGCTGTCGCCCTTCTCTCTGTACCTGCCGCTGTCAGACTCGTCATTTTGGTCTTAAATGTTCGTATTATCCTGCTCTACATGATCCTCAGATTTTTATTTCACTTTTGTGTCCGTAAATCAAAAAAATGAACATTAATAACAGACAAATTAGGCGCCTTCTTTCCCCGAGGTCGCTCCAACTGGTGTTAGCAACAGGTTTGATTGACAGCGTTGCTAAGCTCCCACTCTCCTCTAAAGGGAAGGGGTGTTAACTTCAACATCCTCGCACCGGATTGGCTCTTTGGTTGCTATGATACTCACGGTGGAATTCCTAATATGCAACTCGGCTCCAAATTCGCTATAACCGCTCTAGCCTCGGTTAGCGTCATTTAACTGGAGCCGAACGCTGTGGGTGACGTCACACTCACTCAATCCACGTCTTTACACGGTCTCTGCTCAGGACTTTCTGTGGCAGAATTAAAACAGATGGAGAATATTGTTTATTTTATCTTCAACAGTGACGACAGTTTGGACACTGTTAGCGCTGCCATTCATTAAAATAAACAAAAGCTCTCAAACATTGTGAAGAAAACATCAAAATTACTGAATCTGAAACAAATGGTAATGTTTTGGAATAAAGTTCATGAAATAGTGCATCATTTTAATAAAACATTACGAAATTGAATACAAAACTTTTCCACATGAGCTTGTTTGTCCGTTAGTCACTATTTGTGCAGCGTTAGTGCAAATGCTCAACAGTTTCGGTGTTTTTCAAGCATCATATTTGTACAAAGTTGTCTTTTGTTTGAAATAAAACGTTTTAAGGATATTTGTTGCCCTCAGGTTTCAGTCGTGTGGAGCCAGTAGGACGAGGGTGTGGCTCCAGCTTTGCACTGCAGGATCTCAGCCAATGAGTGACCAGAACATACTGTAAGTTTGAGACGACTGACAGAGCTACATCAGCACATAAACTATCACCGTGTGTGTGTTTCCGTCAGTCTGTCCCAGGGCAGCTGTGGCTACAACACCACCATCTCGTCTGGATGCACAGAACTGTAAAAGCAACTTTTGAGCATCTGGACAAGTGCTAAAGACTAATGCATTGTTATAACAGGTCCAACAATCTCACTGTTAGCATCACTACTTCCTGTTAGCGTCACTACTTCCTGTTAGCGTCACTACTTCCTGTCCAGTTTTATCTCTATGAGGTTTTGGCACAGTCACAGTAAAATTAATAAATATTTAAAGATGGAGCAGCGGACAGAGAGTTCAATACTTCACCAGAGAACACGAGAGAGATGTTTGTGTCTCAATGCTAACGCTAATGCTAATTTTGGGGCATTATAAACATAAAACACACCACAAACTGAAATATTCTGCATATAAAAATAACTGGGTATCTTTATTTTAATCAATTTGAATTTTAACAGATTGATTATTTTATGTATTCTGATTTTAATAAAAGTGTCTGTTAGCTAGCTAGCATGCTGCTTAATTTTGTATAGATTTTGATTTGAAATGTAAGCCTTAATAAATATTCTTAACGGTGAGTGGCATTTGGACTATTCGATTGTTCCTCCTGTTTTCTGACCATTTTAGAATATGTTTTATCGTTATGTTTTTTGTTAAAGTGAGTGCGACGTCACCCACAGCGTTCGGCTCCAGTCAAACGAAGCTCATCGAGGCTAAAGCAGGTATAGCACGAATTTGAAGCAGAGTTACATATTTGGAATTACGTCCACGAGTATCATAGCACCGAAAGAGCCAATCGGGAGCGAGGCTGATGAAGGTAACGCCCCTTCCAGCCTGTTACGCTGGTTTAGCAGTGAGCGGTGTCAATCAAACCTGTTGCTAACGCTAGCTGGAGTGACCTCAGTGAAAGAAGGAGTCTGATTTGTCTGTTATTAATGTTCATATCTTGATTTACAGACATAAAGCGAAATAAAAAAACAAGAACCATGTAGAGCGGGTTGTTACAAACATTTTAAGACCGAAATGACGAGAGAAGGCCAACAGTTTTTCAATATAAAGTGAATTAGAGCCAGAGTCGATGGATCTGGAAGCGCACCCATGCTCACTTCATATTTGGAACACGGCGGCTAGCAGGTTAGGCTAGGTTAGCTATGTCCATTTATACTTACAGTCTATGGAACCAGCAGAAGAACTGATTTGTAATTCCACTCGGTTACACTGCAGCTGCCTCCTCTTCATCATGCATAACTCTAGATCTTCAGTGCTTCCTCAACCCCATGAAAAATGAAGACCCTAAAAGTCCCTCGTCAGATCGGGGGTGATAAAATATCAATACTGAGCTCACATTACACGGGATACTGTTGGGGGCAGCTTGATTTGTATTGAGGAGATGTCTGCTCGCCGCGCTCGCTGTAATGAAGTGCCTCACAAATCAGCCCATAATGGCCGCCTACTTACACATATTGCTTAATTAAAGGTTGCGAGCTTATTAGCATGTGTCTCTGGAGCAGGACGCGGGCTGATTGGAAGAAGGGCTGCTGTCGTTGAAGGCGAAGTTTTAAAGCTTTTATAGATAGCCAACCTCTCGCACTAAAGCTATAGCCTGGCTCTTAATACCGTGTCATTTTCCCTGATGATGCTTCTCCTTTATGGGCGCACATTACTGATAAACTTGTGGGTCGGCTCGGATGGTGATGGTGTCCATTCAGGTTCATCATTAACGGCAGCCGTGAGTTTGGCCTTGGAGTCGCTCGTTGTCTTTGTTTGAACCAGAACGACGGTGGGTAGTTGAGTTTGTGCTGTGTTTAGAATCAGGATTTTTAACATTTAACGTCAACTTTTGCATTATTAAAAGCTGTAGACTGTAAAATACTTCAAAAAGATGTCAACGGGGTCTGGAGATGAAGACGTTTTGCCTTAAATTTTACTTCAGTGTTCCCCAATCGTCAGCGGTGTTGGGAAGTAAGTGAACACATGTACAGTTGTCCCTCAGTATATCGCAGTTCACCTTTCGCGGTCTTGCTGTAATGCGTCCTGATTGGCTGAGGGACTGTAGACCATTGTGTTCTGTGTCCTGATTGGCTGAGGGACTGTAGACCATTGTGTTCTGCGTCCTGATTGGCTGAGGGACTGTAGACCATTGTCCATCAGTCTCCTCCGTGTCTCCTGTACAGTACAGAATGTGTCAGACAAATTTACATAACTGTTGGATCGCAGTGTGACTCTGAAGTGCTGTATGTTTGCAAGTTTTCTCCCCGACAAAACCCACAATGTCGATGAAACGTTCTGCACCGACAAAGGCACCGACGAAGGTTTGAACTTTGTGTTTAAACAAGAGAGAAATGTGAGAAAATGTTAATGCCTGTGTGAGAAAAAGTGTATAAAGTGTGTGGTGTGGGTTTTACAGACAAGAAACATAGAGAATAACTGTAAAAAAAAAAAAAAAAATAATAATAAAGCTGATAATTCACAGATTTCACCTAATGAAACACTTTTTCATTTTAGCACTCTGAGATTTTATGGAATGAAGAGAGCATAATAAATAAAATGTATTATTATTATTATTATTATGATTATGATTTTTTTTTTTTTTTATTATTTATTATTACTATTATTTTGTTATTATTAAATTGAAGATAACACTTTTATTATATATTAATTTTTTGGTTTTTTTTTTTTGTTTGTTTGTATTGTTTGTTTTTTTTTTGTTTTACACTCTGTATAAATAACTACAGTGTGTGTTTACTTATGAAATCCATGAAGTGCGACAGAGACTTCTGCTCCTGACCTCTCTGCGTCTGCAAATCGAGGCTGTATCTTTACACAGGACTGTGAGGTTTCGTCTCTGAGGTGTGAGCTCTGTTTGTTTGTAACATGCAAGTGTGACGCTTATTTTGAGCAACGAAAAATATAGAATTTTATTTTAATATCTCAAGATCACAATAATTTTACAATTTAAACTATAATTAAAAAAGAACTAACACAAATAAAATACAATTCAGTTAAATACTTAAAGGTGTATTTTCCCAAACCAGCCGCAGTGTAAGGATGAATCTCTGATCGAAATACTTCAAACTGTGTCGAAATAATTTAACTATTCTTGGTAAAAGGAACATTTTAATCTGTCAACTGGACAAAAACTTGTTTGAGTGAAGACGTTTGGCAGCTTCTTCAGTTCTGGTCTGAAGGGAGAAGCTACACTGAAACTACGCAGGTTTTTTCTTTTACTGTGGATCATACCTGGACGACTGAGGGATCACACCGACTGACAGAACTACTCGTTGAAAATAGTTGAATCCATAATGTGATCTCGTCTGCTGCTCCTGACGCTCTCCAGAACAGAGGCGAATGTGGTTAATGTGGTTCAATTAGAGATCACTCCATTAACAGTGACAGGGCTGCTCCCTCAATGCAATCACCGCTAACGAACGATGAGCAGAGACACCGCCAGGTCACATGACTCTAGGCCCGCCTCCCTCTGTCACATGACTCTCTACGCCCGCCTCCCTCTGTCACATGACGCTCTACACCCGCCTCCTTCTGTCACATGACGCTCTACACCCGCCCCGCCTCCCTCTGTCACATGACGCTCTAAACCCGCCTCCGTCTGTCACATGACGCTCTACCCCGCCTCCTTCTGTCACATGACGCTCTACACCCGCCTCCTTCTGTCACATGACACCCGCCTCCCTCTCTGTCACATGACGCTCTACACCCGCCTCCTTCTGTCACATGACGCTCTACACCCGCCTCCTTCTGTCACATGACTCTCTACGCCCGCCTCCCTCTGTCACATGACGCTCTAAACCCGCCTCCGTCTGTCACATGACACTCTACACCCGCCTCCTTCTGTCACATGACGCTCTACACCCGCCTCCTTCTGTCACATGACGCTCTACACCCGCCTCCTTCTGTCACATGACGCTCTACACCCGCCTCCCTCTGTCACATGACGCTCTACACCCGCCTCCCTCTGTCACATGACGCTCTACACCCGCCTCCCTCTGTCACATGACGCTCTGCACCCGCCTCCCTCTGTCACGTGACTCTCTACGCCCGGCTCCCCCCCTCTCCTTTAAATAGAACGGTTAGCTCTGTTAGCCTGTTGCTAACGCTAGCGGGAGCGACCTCTGGGAAAGAAGACACCTGATCCGTCTGTTATTTATGTTCATATCTTACTTTATGGACACAATAGCGAAATAAAAACCCCAGGATCATGCAGAGGGTTAATACGAACATTTAAAACCAAAATGACAGATCTGACAGCAGCAGGTACAGAGAGAGGGGGGCGCTGTTTTTCAATAGAAAGTGAATCGGAGCCAGAGTTGATGTAGCCGAAAGCACAGCCCTTGATCACTTCCTATTTGGAGCCTTTGTTCTCTGTGTGTTTTGATGTTAATATAAAAAATAAAATCGAATGGTTAGCTTTGTTACCTGCGCTGTAGCTTTCAACATTTTCCGATGAAGAAGAACAAAAAAAAAATCAATTTTCCAACTCGGGGCGAACGGTATAGATGCAAGAGGGGCGGAGGGGTTTCAAATATTTGATTACTAATGACAAACACAATTTCTCAACAATTTAAATTTCAAATCGAACCCTGGGAGCATGTTATTTCTGGGGTGGGAGAGAGGCGCCGGCAGGTCCCACATTTGCTGATTTAAGTCAAAAGAGCAAAGAACGTTTTTTGCAGAGACAACTTTTTGAAGTGCGTGCGCTCAGAGCCTCGCCGAACCGCGGTGTTACTGGAGAGAGGGATGAAAATAAAACATAAAAAGAAAAAATACCACTTTGTCTAATTCTATATTTATGTAGCCGAGAGCTGGAGGTGTGCGCATAAAACCCTTTGTATCATTACGGCGAGTTCATGGGCCAGACTCAAGGCGGTGTTCATGGGCACGGAGCCGCCTCGTTCTATTGAATTAAAGTTGAAATAAAAAGGATTCAGTTTTTGCTTTTGCAGCACCTTCTCCGCAGTGGCTTTTGGGTTAAAACAAAGGTAGTTGTACTGAATGTTCTGTATGTGTTCTGAGTAAAATAAATAAATAAAAGTGATGTGCTTTTGATCGTCGTGGAGGCTTTGAATGGAGTCAGGAGGAAGGGCGTCGTACAGACAAATGTATAGTCCCGGTTTAGTTCTGGGTCAGTTCTGGTTAAGCCCTGGTTTAGTCCGTTTTCTAATCCTGATTTTGTCCTTTTTTAGTTCATGGTTTAGTCCTTTTTTAGTCCTGGTTTAGTCCTTTTTTAGGTCATGGTTTAGTCCTTTTTAGTCCTGGTTTAGTCTTTTTTCTGTCCTGGCTTAGTCTTGGTTTAGTCCTGGTTTAGTCCTTTTTTAGTCCTGGTTTAGTCCTTTTTTAGTACTAGTTTAGTCCTTTTTTAGTTCATGGTTTAGTCCTGGTTTAGTCCTTTTTTAGTCCTTCTCTAGTCTTGGTTTCATCTTTGTTTTGTCCTGATTTAGTCCTGGTTTAGTCCTTTTTTAGTCCTGGTTTAGTCCTGGTTTAGTCCATGATTTATTCCTTTTCTAGTCCTGGTTTCATCCATGTTTCATCCTGGTTTAGACATTTTTCAGTCCATTTTAGTCCTGCTTTAGTCCTTTTTTAGTCCTTTTTTTTAGTCCTTTTTAAGTCCTGCTTTAGTCCTTTTTTAGTCCTTTTTTTAGTCCTGGTTTAGTCCTTTTTTTAGTCTTTTTTTAGTCCTGGTTTAGTCCTTTTTAGTCCTTTTTTTAGTCCTTTTTTTTTAGTCCTTTTAGTCCTTTTCCCTGGTTTAGTCCTTTTTTTAGTCCTTTTAGTTAGTCCTTTTTTTAGTTTTTAGTCCTGGTTTTTTTAGTCCCTTTTTTAGTCCTTTTTTTTTTTAGTCCTTTTTTTAGTCCTTTTTTAGTCCTGGTTTAGTCCTGGTTTAGTCCTTTTTTAGTCCTGGTTTATCCCCAGTTTTCACATATTACCCTCATAAGTATAAACTCACTCTTGTATTGTTAGTTATTTATTTATGCTCTTTTTTTGTTTGGTTTTAATTTTGTGCATAGCCTTAAAACATCTTAAAACGTTTCAAATCTTAATTAGCAGAACTCTGAATAGTTTTACTCAATATTACGACTAGACAGAACTTAAAATGCTACAGCTGATATTCGCTAAACATCTTTTTGAACAGGCCTCAGGCTTCGAGCTCAGATCCTCGTCTCCACCGGCGGCTCCTCAGTCTAATATAAAATGCAAAAGCGACGCCACCTCCTCAGCCCTCTGCCCTCGCTCCGCTCTCCCGCTCTCACCCCGAACCTGACTCTCTGGTGCTTACAGACGTGCCAACATCGCGCCAACGTCGAGCCAGCATCGCGCCAACGTCGAGCTGTCTTTGGGTGGCATCTGCATGGATCATTTCCCTCCCTGCACACATATTTATTTATTTCTCCTCTTCCAGCGAGCGGTGTCAGCCGGGCAGATGTCCCGCTCATAGGAATAAAATCATTTGAGGAAAAAAAAAAAAGACAAGAGGGAAAGAGGGAGGCGGAGGAGAGGGGGAAATATATGAATATGCAAATCTTGTCACAGTGTGGAACCTTGTAATGAGTGGGAAGTGCGGGCGCCATATTTCATTATGTAGAGGTCAGTGCGTGATGCCAGGCAGCTGGGCCGTCCTCCCCGTGAGTCTCTGCGGCTCCTGTCACATCAGAGCCACCTCCCCGGACGCCTTATGGCCTATTCACCTTTTTCCGGAAGTGTCTGTGAGCGCCGCCATCGTTATTTGTGTTGTGTACGAACAGCAAATAAGTCCTATAGAAAGAGCCGTTTTGAAGCTTCCCAGAGAATCGTGCAGAGTCGAGTCTTTGTTTCGCATCAACATCGAACATCTGACACAAACCGACCGACTTCATATAATGTTTTAGAGCTGAAACTTTTCCCAAATTCTCTGTTGAAAGGAAAAGGATTTCTGCTTAACCAGAAGTGCTACTACAGGTCAATAAACTGGCTTCAGTGTCACAGTCTTTGTAGGTAATCTTTAGTCCTGCTTTAGTCCAGGTTTAGTCCGGTTTTAGTTCAGGTTTAGTCCTGCTTTAGTCCAGGTTTAGTCCTGCTTTAGTCCTAATTTAGTCCCCTGGTTTTAGTTCAGGTTTAGTCTAAGTTTTGTTCTGGTTTAGTCCTGCTTTATTCCTACTTTAGTCGTGGTTTAGTCCTAGTTTAGTCCTGCTTTAGTCCTGCTTTAGTTCTGGTTTAGTCCAGGTTTATTCCAGGTTTAGTCCTGCTTTAGTCCAGGTTTAGTCCTGCTTTAGTCCAGGTTTATTCCAGGTTTAGTCCAGGTTTAGTCCTGCTTTAGTCCAGGTTTATTCCAGGTTTAGTCCAGGTTTAGTCCTGCTTTAGTCCAGGTTTAGTCCAGGTTTAGTCCAGGTTTAGTTCAGGTTTAGTCCAGGTTTAGTCCTGCTTTAGTCCAGGTTTAGTCCAGGTTTAGTCCAGGTTTAGTCCAGGTTTAGTCCTGGTTTAGTTCAGGTTTAGTTCAGGTTTAGTCCAGGTTTAGTCCTGCTTTAGTCCAGGTTTATTCCAGGTTTAGTCCTGCTTTAGTCCGGGTTTAGTCCAGGTTTAGTCCTGCTTTAGTCCAGGTTTAGTCCAGGTTTAGTCCTGGTTTAGTTCAGGTTTAGTCCAGGTTTAGTCCTGCTTTAGTCCAGGTTTAGTCCAGGTTTAGTCCTGGTTTAGTCCAGGTTTAGTCCAGGTCTAGTCCTGCTTTAGTCCTGCTTTAGTTCTGGTTTAGTTCTGGTCTAGTCCTGCTTTAGTCCAGGTTTAGTCCAGGTCTAGTCCTGCTTTAGTCCAGGTTTAGTCCAGGTCTAGTCCTGCTTTAGTCCTGCTTTAGTTCTGGTTTAGTTCTGGTCTAGTCCTGCTTTAGTCCAGGTTTAGTCCAAGTCTAGTCCTGCTTTAGTCCAGGTTTAGTCCTGGTCTAGTCCTAATTTAGTCCTGGTTTAGTTCTGGTTTAGTCCTGGTTCAGTCCAGCTTTAGATCAGGTTTAGTCCTGATTTAGTCCATGTTTAGTCCTGCTTTAGTCCTGCTTTAGTCCAGGTTTAGTCCAGGTCTAGTCCTGCTTTAGTTCTGGTTTAGTTCTGGTCTAGTCCTGCTTTAGTCCAGGTTTAGTCCAAGTCTAGTCCTGCTTTAGTCCAGTTTAGATCAGGTTAGTCCTGATTTAGTCCCTGTTTAGTCCTGCTTTTTAGTCCTGGTTTAGTCCTGCTTTAGTCCCGTTCTAGTCCTACTTTAGTCCTGCTTTAGTCCAGGTTTAGTCCAGGTTTAGTCCTGCTTTAGTCCCATTCTAGTCCTACTTTAGTCCTGCTTTAGTCCAGGTTTAGTCATGGTTTAGTCCTGCTTTAGTCCAGGTTTAGTCCAGGTTTAGTCCTACTTTAGTCCTGCTTTTCCCTTCAGTTTTCCCATATTACTCTTAAGTATAAACTCTCTGTGTATTTACTGATTTTAAAACCGTTCCAAAGTCCGTTAACACGATCACAAATCGTAAGTGTGATTTTCGCTTTAACTCCATAAGACGATGTTCCACTCCTCGCCGCCTCTTTAAAGTCAGACGTTCAAAGGTATCCCAGCATGCCCCTCTCTTCCTCGTGTTGTTGTGCGTCTCTTTTGATCAGCTCCCGTGTTCCTGCAGATCGCTGATGCAGCTCCCCTGTTTTCACCACCTCCTCTTCTTCTTCTTCTTCTTCTTCTTCTTCTTCTTCTCTTCTCTCCAGCTTTTTGCCTGAAAATTTCCGCTGGCGTGTTGCGTTCAGACATTGAGCTATGAGGCTAATCACTAGGTAAATGCGTCTCTCCTTTTCACGCACTCTTCAAATAATCCGCCGTTTGAATGCTAAAAACGTAATGAACTTCACGGTTCATTGTGTCTGACATAGCTTAATTAATGGGTGCATTTAAAGTACATAGGGCCCTGCTAATTGATTTATATGCATGATTTGCGCATACAGCTGTTGGTTCCTGTAGGAGAGTCATCACTCAAAACATGGCGGCGCTGACGGGCTAGCTAGGTATTATCACCCCATGTTGTTTCGCCCAAGCCCCGGAAAAACCCCCTCTCGTTTTTATGCTTCTGCCTTTTTCCTTTGGGATTATCAAGACATAAAATTTGGTTGTCGGCAGTTAAAACACACATTTTCTTCCAGACTATTTACATTTAGGATTTAAAAACTTTATCTCCACCAGGATTACGATGTATAGATGCTTGGATCTCGTTAGCTAAAGCATCGTGGAGTGATTAAAGTCGTTCTAGCCGGCGTAAGACTCGAGTTTGGCTGGTTTCTCCGTCTTCGCCGTCTCTGCTTCCACATGGGCAGCCTGGACGACGACGCTGTCACGGAGGAATTGAACCAGCAGCCAAGATACGTCTCAGAAAACCAGGGAGTTCGGATGTGTTTGCTGTTTTTGTTTGACTTGTTTCCTGTGTGTGCTGTATTTATATGACACAAAATTGACTCTTGTGAGGTTTATAAAGGTTATAAAGCTGTTACCGGCTCAAAAACAGACCTGGAGTTGAGTTTCGTTTCATTTTCACATGTTTGAGTATCACTGTCTACATCTCCAAAGCTCAAAATGCTCCGTTCCACCTAGTGATGTCATGAAGTGGTAGTTTTTCAGCTCCTTTCCCCTGTTAGTTCAGTAGAAATGGTCAATTCCAGTGCTGAAATTATCTAAATGACTCTAGTGAAGATGTTTATGGAGTTTAAAAACACAGTGGAGCACTTCCTGTGTCACCACACGATGACATCACAAGGTGGAACAGAGTGTTTTCAGTTTGAGAGAAGAACTCGGGCTAAATGTGCAGGGTTTGTGTGTTAAACATGTGTGAATGAAGCAAAAAAACACAACTCCAGGTCTGTTTTTGATGAGGAAACATTAGAACAGATCAGAAAATACTTCGTCATATAAGTACAGTAATAGAATGGCCTCTTTAAAGTAGCACTATGGAACTTTTCTGGTGTAGCGTCTGCCATCTGCCTGTCTCTATGGAGTTAATTTGCTACGTTTCATGTATTTTTCCTGGATTGTTTCACAGTATACCTTCAATTTGTCTATCTCCATAGACATCAGGAGGTGTGTGACGGCTTTAGGTCAAGTTACGGGTCAGATCTGCGACTCAGCAACACCATTTAACATTCCATGGTTTACTCTGCGTTTTTTACTACAGACTGTGTAAAGAAGTGGACTGAGTGAGTGTTGACGTCACACCCAGCGTTCGGCTCCGGTCAAATGAAGCTCATCGAGGCTAGAGCAAGTATAGAGGCTAATTTGGAGTATCATAGCAACCAACAAGCCAATCAGGAGCGAGGCTGTTGAAGGTAACGCCCCTTTCTGCTGCAGTGCTGGTTGCTAATATTAGCGGGGAGCGACCTTGGGGAAAAAAGGAGCCTGATTGTCTGTCTAATGTTCATAACTTGATTTAAAACAACTAAAAAAACTAAATTCTAAAATAAAAAAAACAAAAACAACATACGAAACCCCAATAAATCAAATAAGATAAACTTAAAATAGACAAAAAAACAAACAAAAAAAAAAGAAAAAAGAAACAAACAAAAAACAAACAAAAAAAAAACAATAAAAATTACTCAAAATAAAAAAAACCCTCAAATTAAAAAAGAAAAAAAACAAAAATAAGCCCCAAATAATTAAAAACATAAACACATAACTTAAAAACAAACAAACAAAAAAAACTAAAAATAACAATAAATAAATAAATAAAAAAATTAAATAACTTAAAAACAAAAAAACAAAACTAAAATAAATAAAAAAAAAAAAAAAAAAAAGAAAAAACATATAAAAAATACATTAAAAAAAAAAAAAAAAATTAACCCCAGGGTCATGTAAAATAAATGAAACAAAAAAGACCAAAAAAAAACTGACAGCAGCAGTTACAGTTTATGGAGCTGGAAGTGCGCTCATTATCACTTCCTGTGTGCTCATGATCACTTCCTGTTTGGGCGTAGCGGCTAGCATTTTAGCTACGTCCATTTATATAAACAGTTTATGGATTTTTTACCAATAGAAACACCGAACATTTGAGCATCCCAGGCAAAGCAGCTGTAATAATTTTGGATGGTAGCTCTATATTTGCTATACTCCATCTGTGTGAGCGTCCTCCATCTTTGGCCCTGTCCCCGCTGTGTCCATTCCCTGCCCACACGTAGAAACACACCAAACAAATGCGCTCCCATATTATTCTCTCTAATTATCGTTGTGTGTGCAGGCTGGGGGTCACTGGCCTCTAACCATTACTTGGTTTTGGACAGAGCCTCAGTGGAGCAGATCAATCTCTCACCTACACAACACTGGAGCATATTTCTAACCCACCGTATTGATTTTTCCATGAGCCCAACGCTGCCATTGTGCTCCATGCAACACACTCTAACAGTTACAGACGCAGACAAACCCCTTCATGTGCTCATATGTGTTCATCTCCGCAGACAGCCATGGGCTTTTCGGTGAGTAAAGCGCATACATCGAGATATTTAGACACTTTAGACGTCAAATGCACCTTCGTATATGGACCGGACGTGTTAAAGAACCAACAAACTGAAGCAGAGGAGCTAAAACCAGTCATTTCAATGCAGCGATCGTCAGAAATATTAACAAAAATAACAGTTGTATAGTCGTGATCTGAGCTGCGAAGGTGAAGTGTGGAAAAAACGCACCATAGTCTATAAAGATGATAGTAAAAAAGCAAAAAAATTATACTAAAAATGTAGGAATGTGCCAGTCCAGTGTTTTTGGCTCCTGATCTGATACCGATTTTTTTAATATTTGCAATTTACTGACGCCGAGCCAACACCAATCTCATCCCGAAACTGATCTTCTGGTTTTTAGTGAGTTTATTTACACAATTTAGCCAGTGACTTTATAAATAGTTTTAGTTTTAAGCGTTATTCTATATGTTTCTTGTCTGTAAAACCCCTCACCACACACTTTTATACACTTTTCAGGCATTAACATTTTCTCACATTTTAAACTGTTTCTCAAAGTTCAAACCTTTGTCGTGCAGAACGTTTCATCGACATTGTGGGTTTTGTCGGGGAGAAAACTTGCAAACATACAGCACTTAAGAGTCACACTGCGATCCACTATACTTAAAAACACCCTAATAATTGTGTCATAATATTGTCAAAAACTGTTTTAATCTCATCCACAGCAGCTTCAGACACAGAAACAGAAACATTAGAGATGTCATTAAGTGTATTTTCTCCATATTTTTTATTTGTCAGTTTCTGAAAGCAAGGGGACTTCACAGAGTTCACACTTTAGCTCTGCTCCTCCCAATCCAAATTTCATTTTCATCTTAAGACTGCGTCACGACATCGCAGACATAAAACAAATACCGTATTTTTCAGAGTATAAGTCGCACCAGCCAAAAAATGCATAATCATGAAGAAAAAAACATATATTTCACATATAAATCGCATCTGAGGATAAGTCGCTCCCCCGGCCAAAGCTATGAAAAATGTGCCTCTTATAGTCCGGAAAAAATACGGTACTATCTTTATCATTAATGGTGTTTTTAGCTGTTTTAAAGCCTCCTCAGTTTTGTGTTTAAGCTGCTTTGGGCGTTGACATCTACATTCAGGGGACTCTTTTTTCTGTATCGTCTGATCTCTATTCTCTAAATCTGATCCAAGTCTCATAAATCTGCAAGTGATAAGAACAAGTCACTATTACCGATTATTGCACGTTCATAAATGCAACTTTAAACAACACGAGCCTCATTAAACCAGTCCGGACCAGTCTGTTCTCAGGTTTGCAGTTGTCCAACCTGTTTCTCAGTGATAGCATCTTTTTTTATATCTTTATTATGAACTTCTCACACTCCTGTTTTTTAAAATCAAGTACTGTAGATAAAACTATAATAACTACACTTTTATTAGCCTTAATAAAAACACTTGAGGATGACTTGGCTCGGAGATTATTATATTAATAACTCACAGAACCTCCATCCATCCATGTTCTTCCTCTTATCCAGGGCCGGGTCGCGGGGGCAGCAGTCCAAGCAGGGACTCCCAGACTTCCCTCAGCCCAGACACGTCCTCCAGCTCCTCCAGTGGGACCCCAAGGTGTTCCCCAGGCCAGTCGAGAGGCATAGTCCCTCCAGCATGTCCTAGGCATCCTGAACAGATGCTTGAGCCACCTCAGCTGCTCCTCTCGACGTGGAGGAGCAGCGACTCTACTCCGAGCTTCTCCCGTGTGACTGAGCTCCTCACCCCTGTCTCTAAGGGAGCGCCCAACCACCTTGCGGAGGAAACTCATTTTGGCCGCTTGTATCCACGATCTTGTCCTTTCAGTCATCATCCCGCTGACCCCCTTACCCTTTAATTAAGCTCCTCTTCACTCCTCGTCCTTCTCGTATCGTGTAAAACATTTTTCCTCAATAGTGTGGAGACATTTTGTTATAAAAAACTTCACAAAACTCCGGCTAATTATTGGTTCGTTTTGCTGTTTATTCTTTGCAGCTCAGGCCTCGTAATGATCCAGTTTCGCCAATGCCTTACCTTCCTCGACTTTTCTCTCCCACATCTCATATTTCCATCCTACCTTTTTTCCCAGTCCTCCCTCCTTCGCCCCATCAGTCCTCCATCCATCCATTTCTTCGCTCTCTTACTTTTTTGGGGCCCCTAACATCCAATAGATTCTCGCACCTGAGACAGAAAGAGTGAGACGCCATGATGGGAAAAGAAACAATGTGGGTTTGCGAGACAGAGATGGAGAGAGAGGGAGGAAGGAGTCGGCCATTTTGTCATCTATAACACATGGCTGGACAGGGGAGGCTGATTTGGATTTAAATTATGTATGAGTTTTTCACTGCCGTCTCCATCCACAAAGCTTCACAATGCAACACGAAACAACATAAGTTTAAGGAGAGGGACACAACAACTGCCTTTTAAATGCAAATGAACTCGTGAAGGCTTTGGCGTTGACCCGTTAAATTGTTGTTTGGCGATAAATAATCCAAAAAAAATAAAAAAGTGGGGAAATTTAAAGCGGTACCAGCAAAAGGAGAGGTTAAAAATATATGTGAATTTGTCAAAATCCAATAGTTACTGGATAGGGGCCCTATATCAGAGCTTAAAATCAATATCACATTACGGGAGTATACAAGACTCATCAAATTGATTATTTTTGACGTTACAGTGGCAGTTTTCGTGTTCGGTTTACGATGGAGCTGGGTGAATTTGGAGGGAAAACACACACATACAACAAGACAAATGGATTTTTATTTGACTAAAATATAGCTTTGCCCAGACTCGATGAGGAATGGCCCCGTACGTCACTGTCTGCTTAAAAGATGGCGGCTTTCATTGGACATTGAAATTTCATGAATATATTTTGTAGGAGCCCAGGAAACAGAATTCATCAAGTTTGTACACGTCTGTAATGTCACGCCGGAGATTAGTCAAGTTCCCAATGCATTGTGGGAGCTGTGGTATTGTTAGGTAGACGGCCCACTGGATAAACCGTGTGTCAGTGGATCGTTATGTTATAATTTACACGTTTTAAATCACAATATTCATCGAAAACGACTTAATTAAAGACAAAGGTTTGCTGATAATTGCTGGCGCCCCCTATGGACAGCTGCACATCATGTCAGCGAGCGGCAGATTATTACAGTGCTTCCTCGTTACATTCTAAAAATAACCCGTATAGGCGAAATCTGCAAAGTATCAGCTTTATTTTTCACAATTATTCTCTATGTTTCTTGTCTGTAAAACCCCTCACCACACACTTTATACACTTTTCTCACACAGGCATTAACATTTTGTCTCTCACATTTCTCTCTTGTTTTAAACACAAAGTTCAAACCTTCGTCGGTATCTTTGTCGGTGCAGAACGTTTCATCGACATTGTGGGTTTTGTCGGGGAGAAAACTTGCAAACATACAGCACTTCAGAGTCACACTGATCCAACATTTATGTAATTTGTCTGACACATTCTGTACTGTACAGGAGACACGGAGGAGACTGATGGACAATGGTCTACAGTCCCTCAGCCAATCAGGACGCAGAACACAATGGTCTACAGTCCCTCAGCCAATCAGGACGCAGAACACAATGGTCTACAGTCCCTCAGCCAATCAGGACGCAGAACACAATGGTCTACAGTCCCTCAGCCAATCAGGACGCAGAACACAATGGTCTACAGTCCCTCAGCCAATCAGGACGCAGAACACAATGGTCTACAGTCCCTCAGCCAATCAGGACGCAGAACACAATGCACACCCATATGATGTAAAAAAAATTTGCCAAAATAAATCCACGAAACAACGAGACCACAAGATATAGTGAGGGACAACTGTATCACCGATTAACAAAGTAAAACTGGAGAACAAAGTGCGTACGTCACAGTGGGCGTGGACAGGTGGAGGTGAAAAAGGGATTTATCGGCAAAATGGCGCGTCTTGAAAATAAACGATATAAAACACGAATCACTCTAAATACAACTTTGACAGGAGAGACGAGAAGGAAACAACTAGAACATGGTTAAAATCTCTGAAAAGCCCATTTTTTCGCTGCTAATCTAATACACAGAAAACACCACATGAATACAATTTCCCAAGAGTGAGCCAGATATTTCCTTTGTAACAATTATATCTCTGTCCACACTTTAACATTCTGACTCGTCGTTCATTTCAAACCATCTTCGCTCACATCCATCCAACTGTTGCTAAGCCGTCTCCGCGCGGGCTCTGGAGCTCCCATAATGGCTCTAAGTCTTCACTATGGGCCATCAGGAGAGACAAGGCGCGCAGCTCCTCGGATGTTAAAAAAGTCATTTCCTTAACTGTCCTCCCAGGATTTGAGGCCTTTTTTTTGTAAGAAAACATTAAATTGCTCCAATCAAGCATAAAACGTCTCCAGCTCGTGGTGTAATTTGTACTGCTGTTCGCGTGGTAGCTGCTTGTTTGTCATGCTTTTCCTTTGGCGCTTTTCCCAACTGCCTTGATCAACATTAATGGTTGAAATTGCTTCTCTGTTACTTATGGCTGTGGAGACAGATGCAGCAATATGAGAACGCTGTTTATTTCAAATGATTTTTTTACGCTCCAACTTTACTCACTTCAACTCTCACAGCTCTACAGGGCTGGAGTTTACCTTTTTGTGTTTGTAGAAAACGTTATATTTGATTTAAGGGAATTTTTGTGTTACATATAGTTGAGTCTTGTAATAAAAGAGCCAGGAGTTTACTGTCCCAAGATATGTCAATTATATCACTATATTTTCTCATATTTAACCTTTAGTAAAATAGTAGTAATACAAGTGGTAGTAGTAGTAGTAGTAGTAGTAGTAGTAGTAGTAGTATATAGACAGTGCAGAGTAAAAATAAAAGTAGCAGTAGTTTTACTGTTCCAACTGTATGAATCACTATTTCATATTTTTGTCATATTTAAACTTTAGAACTTTAGTAGTAAAATAAGTAGTAGCAGCAGTAGTAGTAGTAGTAGTAGCAGCACTAGTAATAGCAGTAGTAGTAGCAGTTGTAGTACTAGTAGTACCAGTAGTAGCAGTAGTACTCGCAGTAGTAGTGGTAGCAGCATTATTATAGTAGTAGTAGTAATAGTAGTAGTAGTAGTAGTAGTAGTAGTGGTAGGAGTAGTAGTAGTAGTTGTAGTAGCAGTAGTAGTAGGGACCAGGATTACAGTTTCAAGCCATATTGAAATATTCATCATTTTGTCATATTTAACCTAGAAGTAGTAGTAGTAGTAGTAGTAGTAGTAGTACCAGGAGTTTACTGTTTCCAAGTTCCATATTTAAATGAATCAGTATTTTACATGTGTTATATTATAATATAATGTAACATATTATACATAATAGATAATACAATATGTTATATTTAAGTAATAGTTGCAGTTGCAGTAGTAGTTGTAGTAGTAGTAGTAGTACTGGTAGTAGTAGTCTCCAACAGCACTATAGGGTTGACTTTTACCTTTTGTGCTCATATATAGTGTTTATATCGGACACACACACACATATATATATATATATATATATATATATATATATATATATATATATATATATATATATATATATATATATATATATATATATAATATGTGTGTATACTGTACATATATATGTGTATATTCTGTGGTCGACAGTAGCTCCACTTTGCCGGTGCCTCTCCCCCTCTTCTCCCTCTCCTCTCACACTGACCTTTAGTGCTCTTTTCTTCATTGTGGGGACAGGCCGGGGCGGGGCATCTGATACAATCAATATTCTATTATGATAGTGCGTGGAGCGTGTGGGCCTTTACAACTGCCCTGTAATAGTGTCCCTATTTCATCCTGTGGCAGCCGTGGCCTCAGGGATCAGCCGGGCTTCTCCGGGCTCTATGCTCCCAGCGTCGCCCCATTTCCATTAGCGACTCGCTCAGGGGACAATCTGTGACCGATGGATGAGAGTCCAGCCGCACTGCAGAGTGTGGAGCAGAGTGTGGAGCACAGGAACGCTCACAACGCTTTTACACTTAAATCAGTCCTTTTGTGCTTGTGTCTCTACATTTTTAATCTGTTTATAAATTGCATATGTTAATTGCTAATGTCTTTAAAACAGCTTAATAAATAAACAAATCCACTGACATCAGAGTTGGAAAACTGCAGTGTCCAATCGGAGCTGACGTCGCCGTAAACACCATCACAACAAAGAGCCGTGTACCTGTTGGCGCCCCCTATGGACAGCTGCACATCACACTAGTGAGTAGCGGATTTTTTTGTAGTAGTAGTAGTTTTAAATTAGCATTACCTGAGTTTCACTCTTTTGCCTTTACAGCCTGAATAGAGACAGAGGAGGTGTTTATGTGTTTTTAAGAGCAGACAAGCTGGTCAGGAGCTGGTCAGAAGCCTCTCTGATGGTCAGGAGCCCCTCTACTGGTCAGGAGATGGTCAAGAGCTGGTCAGAAACCCCTCTGCCTCTGCACCCAACATGTAAAACAGCTGTTGATTATAAAGTCCTGGCCTGGTGCTCTCGTGGGGGGGGGGGGTTCTACACTCAGACGTTAACCTATTCGAGATCACAGCATCAGGCAGACCTCCATAAAACATTTATACTGTTACAGCTGCCTTTCCCGAATAATTAACTCATATGAGCGTTTGACTGAGCCAAACGCAGTCGCGGCTCTAAAAATCCTTGCATTTAAATGTCATTTGAGTTGTATTGTGAATTTTTAATCGGGGGCTCTAAACGTTATGAGGTTAGCGGGCACGCTGGAGGAACAAACGTGATGTCGTCCTCAAAACTTTCCATCAAAGGTTAGAATCTATTTTCAGCCCAAAATGTCAACGGCGCGTCGTAGGTTTAACTGTAAAAAACACATTATAATCAGACGGGCCGCTCGTAGTAAGGCTCCGAGGACGCATAATGTTACCCCACAAGTCAAGTGGGAAACGAGCAGCTAACTCATAGAAACATGCAAGCTAACACAGGGAAACGGGCAGCTAACTCAGAAATGTACAAGCTAACTCCTGGAACTGTACAAGCTAAAGTCAAGTGGGAAATGTGCAGGTAACTCATGGAAATGTGTAAGCTAACGCAGGGAAACATGCAAGCTAACTCATGGAAACGTGCAAGCTAACTCATGGAAACGGGCAGCTAACTCATGGAACTGTGCAAGCTAAAGTAATGTGGAAACGTGCAAGCTAACTCAGAAATGTACAAGCTAACTCATGGAAACGTGCAAGCTAACTCATGGAAACGTGCAAGCTAACTCATGGAACTGTGCAAGCTAAAGTCAAGTAATGTGGGAACCTGCAAGCTAACTCAGAAATGTACAAGCTAACTCATGGAAATGTGCAAGCTAACTCATAGAAACATGCAAGCTAACATAGGGAAATGTGCGCTAACTCATGAAATGTGCAAGCTAAAGTCAAGTGGAAATGTGCAAGCTAACGCAAAGAAAGAGTAGCATTTTTAGTTAAATACAAGGCTTTTTTGTGTTTTTTTTGTTTTTATTGCTCTGCAGAGAAGAGACAGGAATGTCTGACCAGACCAAAAATTAAATAAATCCTGTAGTATATAGTAGTAGTAGTAGTAGTAGTAGTAGTAGTAGTAGTAGTAGTAGTAGTGGTAGAAGAAGCAGCTAGCGCCAAGTTAAATAAAAGTACCAGGAGTTTTATTGTTCCAAGCTTTATTATTGATTTAATATTAATATTTTTGTCATATTTAACCCTAGTAGCAGTGCAGTAGTAGTAGTTGTAGTTTGGCTTCAGATTCACACTGTGTTTGTGCCTTTGGGCAACACACACGACTGTGTGAGTGTGATCACATGGAGGTGCATCAGGGTTGCCAGGTCGTGATGTTTATTATTCTGGCTAGAACTAAAATGAATCACTTTATAATTCACTTTTTTTTTTTTTTTTTGTAATATATGATTGTCTCATGTCAAACCCATAAGGAAACTTCCACAAAAAATGAATCGTTGACCCTGTATAAACATTTTTCCATTTAAGTGCTTTATTTTTTTATTTTGTTCTTCTTTTTTCATGGGTGCTCTGTTCAAAAAATACATAAAAAATACAAACCAAACACACAGAACAGTCCATATAAACATTAAAAAGAGGAGCAGGTTTGAGTTTAAACTTTATCACATATTAAAATGCGACTGTGGCTCCAAATTAATCCAAACTGAAATATATAGGTCATCTATAGAAAATTCATACATTCATTGATCAAAAAATATGGTGATGTATTTTAGGGTCAGTATTTCGTTGTAATATCCCACTTTTTTATATTCTTCCTCATGAGAAAGTCGTCCCCAGCCTGATTAGATTAGATATTTGGCCTGTAACATGTAGCAAAGCCTGAATAAGCACAAATTGTTGTACAAATTGTTTTCCAAATGCATTAATTAAATTAATAATTAATTTATGAAGTTCAGTTAAATAAACACAGCAGAAAACATTGAACAAGTTTTCTAATTTAATATAATCTGTCATGTTTCGGGGCCAGATTAATAAGCCAAAAGTTTAGTAGTTTGCCCATGGTCTGTTTTAGGGTCTGCATTTTGTACTGTAATTAAGTTCATTTCATCCATCTTTTTCTTTTCCTTCTTCATGAGAAAGTAGTCCCAGCGATAGAATATACTTAAAACAAATATTAGATTGGTGATGTCTTTTAGGCTCTGCATTTCATGTTTTGTGTATCTGTTCCTTTTCTTATCCCTCCTCATGAAAAGTATCCCAGCCTTAGTGTATACAGTTAAAAAAATACTCTATTGGTGATATATTTTAGGGTCTGCATTTCATTCAGTTCATCCAACTTTTCTTTTCTCTCCTTATGAGAAAATAGTCCCAGCCCTAGTATCTACAGTAAAAAATAAAATGACATTGTAGGGTCGCATTTCATTTCCAATTCCACTTTTTTTTTATCCCTCCTCATGAAAAGTAGTCCCAGCCTTAGTATATACAGTTTAAAAAAAATAAATACTCTACTGGTGATATATTTTCTGCATTTTGTTCATTTCATCTAACTTTTCTTATCCTTCCTCATGAAAAAGTAGTCCCAGCCCTAGTATCTACAGTAAAAAACATGACATAGGTGATGCATTTTGTTCTTTTTGTTTAACTGTTTCCTTTCCTTACCCCTCCTCATGAGAAAGTAGTCCCTGCCCGAGCGCGCGCCCATAGAAAGTCCCGGCGTCTGTGCAGTAGTTGATGGAGAGTTTGTCGTCTGAGGTGTGTGATGAGGCCCATTCTCTCTTCATATCCATCATGATGTAACCCGTGAGCAACCCAGATCTAAATTACCTTCATCTGGCATTACTGCCACACATGCTATAAATGAGCTAATCGTCCTTGACTATAAAATTTGCATTTTCAAGACTTAATTGCCATCATTACATTTTTTTGCGTATTCTATTAATTTAAACAGAATGGGGGAACGGAGCCTCTTTTATGGTTATAATTTTGCAGTAAAACAATGCATCTCCCAAAGTAGAAAAAAAACTTGAGGAGGAAGCTGCGGGAGGAGGTGAACACGTCTTTGGCCCTTCTGTCGCCAGTGTCCATTTTGGTTTGAATGTCCCAGTGCATAGACTCACAGAAATAAGTACATTTGGCTCATATATAATTTTTTATTTTTTTCCAGACTCAGGTTTAGTTTTGTTTAGTTTGTTTCGACTGCTCACTAGCGCCTCACAGTGGTCCACGTGATGTGTCGGATCAGCTGATTTAAACAAGTTTTGGCGCTGTTTTTCTACAGGTAGAAGCAGGACGACAGCGCCATCTGCAGTCCGACTTCTTCAGGACAGTATTCCAGGTGTGTGACAGTAAAAATGCCCCCTCGTCCCGGTTTTAAAGTCCCGTCGGCATGTTTCTGTATTGTATGTTTCTGCTTGTACATATAAATGGACATAGCTAACCCGCTAGCGTCGCGTTGCAAATAGGAAGTGATCATGGGTGGCGCTTCCAGCTCCATCGATTCTGGCTCCAATTCACTTTCTATTAAAAAACTCTGTCTCCTCTCTCTGTAACTGCTGCTGTCAGACTCGTCATTTTTTGGTCTTAAATGTTCCTGTTGTTAAATGTTAATTTTTTTTAGTTATTTTGAGTTTATTCAATCATTATGAATTTATTTTAATAATTTGGGGTTTGTGTTTTGTTGTTGTGTTTTTATTTTGTTTATTTATTTATTTATTTATTTATTTTAGTTACTTTTTTATTTTAATTATTCGGGGAGTTTTTTTGTTTAGTTTTTTTGTTCTTTTGAGGGTTTTTTTTTTGTTTGTTTGTTTTGGGTTTTTTTAGTTACTTTGTGTACTTTTTAATTTTTTTTTATTTATTTATTTATTTTTAATTATTTGGGTATATGTTTTTGTGTGTTTTTATTTTGAGTTTTTGTTTATTTTTTTTTTGTCTTTTGAGTTGGTTATTTTATTTTTATTTTTTTTAGTTACTTTGTGTTAACTTTTTATTTTTTATTTTATTTATATTATTTAAATTAGTGGAGTTTATGTTTTGTTTGTTTTTTATTTTTGAGTTTTTTGTTTTGTTTTTTTGTTCTTTTGAGTTAGTTTTTTTTTGGTTTTTTTTTAGTTCTTTTAAGTTTATTTATTAATTTGTCTATAGAAAAACTGTCACCCCTCTCTCTGGTATCTGTAACCTTGAACAGCCTCGCCGCCTGATTGGCTCTTTGGTTGCTATGATACTCGCATCGGATTTTCAAATATGAAACTCGGCTCCAAATTCGCCACTATGACTGCTCTAAGCCTCGATCAAACTTCATTTGTACTCACTTAGTCCACTTCTTTACACAGTCTATGGCAGGGCTGTTCAAACTACGGCCCAGGGGCCAAATGCGCCCTCAAACCAATTTTTGTTGGCCCTCATGCTCCTCCTAAACTGGCCCAATTGATCAGGGAAGTATGTTTTATTACAAATGAAGAGATTTCTACTTCTATAAAACCTGAATAACATCACATTGCACTGTGACTCAGAACCTTAAAATAATCTTCCAAGTCCTAATTAACGGTATACAATGTCTCTGTCAAACATGTGGTTAAAGCACCGTTTTGACTCTTTGTACGGACACTGGTTTGTGGCTCCCCGCTTCAAATAGTTTTTCAGTATGTGGCCCTCGGTGAAAAAAATTTGGACTCTTCCGGACTCCCGGGTCTATGGGTCTTTACTCGTGAAGTTTAATGTATTGTTTATAGGTTATAAAATACTGTCAGGATGCACGCTACCAGTTAGCCATTCATCATGTTCAATCCCATCGGTTTGGCGTTAGCTTCACTGAACTCTATCAAGTCCCGGTTCTCTTAATGAAGCATGTACTTCTGAATCCCTCATCCACCTTTGTTCAAAAGCACTTTAAGACCTTACGTATCTCGGTGCCATGCCAGCGCTCCACTATGGCCCCTTCGCCGCTTGTGGGGTGAACTCAAGCTTACGTCTTCATAATACAGAGCTAGCTTCTATTTTCGGCGGCCTGTTTTAGCGTGGACGGTTCTTTTGTGTGCGGGGGCTGTCAGCTGTGCTCAGTAGCGGCGTTCCCAAATCGCCACAGCAGCAGCGCGGCGGGGAGATGACACGGGAAAGGGAGCCCTCAGGTCCCATTTTTTGTGCCTCCTGTCGTGACCCTGCTGCCGACGACTGTGGGGTGGCTAAAGCTAAACGCTACTACTAGCTCTACTGCAAGTACACAGCTCCTGACCTTTACACCGACTTCTGAAAAATATAATTATGGATTTTATAATGTAATTTGGGGTATAATATTTTTGTTGCTTATAGACTGTAGACCATTTGTGTTTCTGCCGTCCTGATTGGCTGAGGACTGTAGACCATTGTGTTCTGCGTCCTGATTGGCTGAGGGACTGTAGACCATTGTCCATCATCTCCTCCGTGTCCTCCTGTACAGTACAGAATGTGTTCAGACACAGTTACATAAATGTTGGATCACAGTGTGACTCTGAAGTGCTGTATGTTTGCAAGTTTTCTCCCCGACAAAACCACAATGTCGATGAAACGTTCTGCACCGACAAAGGCCACCGACGAAGGTTTGAACTTGTGTTTTAAAACAAGAGAGAAATGTGAGAAAATGTTAATTCCTGTGTGAGAAAAGTGTATAAAGGTGTGTGTGGCCAAGAAACATACAGAATAATTGTAAAAAATAAAGCTGAATACTTTGCGGATTTCGCCTATGGCGGGTTAGTTTTTAGAACATAACCCCTGCGATAAACGAGAAGACCACTGTATATCGGCAAAATTTGAGCAGAGTTCCAGATTAGGAACTTCGACAGCAATGTATTATAGCAACCAAAGAGCCAATCCAGAGCAAACTTGTTGCTAACGCTACGGAGCGACCTCGGGAAAGACAGTGCCTTATTTGTCTGTGATAATGGTCATATCTTTGATTAACAGGACACAATGGAGTGAAAGAACAACCAAAACCAGGTCATGTAAGAAGGGTTAATACGAACATTTAAGACCAAAATGACGAGTCTTACAGCGCAGTTACAGAGAGAGGGGACAGTTTTTCAATAGAAATTGAACTGGAGCTAGAGTCCAATTACTTCCTGTTTGGAATGTAGCGGCTAGCAGAGTTAGGCTACGTTCCATTTAAACTACGTTACATCTATGGGGAAAATTATCGAGAGCTTTTAATAACTCTTCTTACATGGTTACACCATCACCAACTCACACATTCGAGACGGAAGAAGTGTCTTGCTCAAGGACACAAGTGTCGCATCAACTCAAAGAAGCCTGGGGACCTAACCACCGATCTTCTACGGATAGCGAAAAAAACACACACACGCCTTGAAATGTTGCAACAAAATAGTCCATATACCTCAAACATTTCTTCCAAGCGAGTCCACAGAAGTTCCACATTTTATAACTATATGGCCACTTTATAAACTCACTCAGAGCCGCTTTTTCCTTCTCCCATTAATATTCTCAACGCTTACCCAAAACACGTTTGTACAACTTGAATGATCGATAAGTTGTAAGCCGATACTCTGATAATTTTAAGTT
>JAIEZT010000021.1:21994303-22066810 GCA_019594935.1 Periophthalmus modestus | reverse complement strand
GGCTTATCCCACTTTTCCAATATTACTCTCGTGTTGTTGTGCGTCTCTTTTGATCAGCTCCCGTGTTCCTGCAGATCGCTGATGCAGCTCCCCTGTTTTCACCACCTCCTCTTCTTCTTCTTCTTCTTCTTCTTCTTCTTTTCTTCTCTCTCCAGCTTTTTGCCTGAAAATTTCCGCTGGCGTGTTGCGTTCAGACATTGAGCTATGAGGCTAATCACTAGGTAAATGCGTCTCTCCTTTTCACGCACTCTTCAAATAATCCGCCGTTTGAATGCTAAAAACGTAATGAACTTCACGGTTCATTGTGTCTGACATAGCTTAATTAATGGGTGCATTTAAAGTACATAGGGCCCTGCTAATTGATTTATATGCATGATTTGCGCATACAGCTGTTGGTTCCTGTAGGAGAGTCATCACTCAAAACATGGCGGCGCTGACGGGCTAGCTAGGTATTATCACCATGTTGTTTCGCCCAAGCCCCCGGAAAACTCCCCTCTCGTTTTTATGCTTCTGCCTTTTTCCTTTGGGATTATCAAGACATAAAATTTGGTTGTCGGCAGTTAAAACACACATTTTCTTCCAGACTATTTACATTTAGGATTTAAAAACTTTATCTCCACAAGGATTACGATGTATAGATGCTTGGATCTCGTTAGCTAAAGCATCGTGGAGTGATTAAAGTCGTTGTAGCCGGCGTAAGACTCGAGTTTGGCTGGTTTCTCCGTCTTCGCCGTCTCTGCTTCCACATGGGCAGCCTGGACGACGACGCTGTCACGGAGGAATTGAACCAGCAGCCAAGATACGTCTCAGAAAACCAGGGGAGTTCGGATGTGTTTGCTGTTTTTTGTTTGACTTGTTTCCTGTGTGTGCTGTATTTATATGACACAAAATTGACTCTTGTGAGGTTTAAACCATGTTATAAAGCTGTTACCGGCTCAAAAACAGACCTGGAGTTGAGTTTTGTTTCATTTTCACATGTCTGAGTATCACCGTCTACATCTCCAAAGCTCAAAATGCTCCGTTCCACCTAGTGATGTCATGAAGTGGTAGTTTTTCAGCTCCTTTCACCTGTTAGTTCAGTAGAAATGGTTAATGCCAGCGCCGAAATGATCCAAATGACTCTCGAAATGAAGGTGTTTGGAGTTTAAAAACACAGTGGAGCACTTCCTGTATCACCACATGATGACATCACAAGGTGGAACAGAGTGTTTTCAGTTTTAGAGAAGAACTCGGGCTAAATGTGCAGGGTTTGTGTGTTAAACATGTGTGAATGAAGCAAAAAAACACAACTCCAGGTCTGTTTTTGATGAGGAAACATTAGAACAGATCAGAAAATACTTCGTCATATAAGTACAGTGATAGAATGGCCTCTTTAAAGTAGCACTATGGAACTTTTCTGGTGTAGCGTCTGCCATCTGCCTGTCTCTATGGAGTTAATTTGCTATGTTTCATGTATTTTTCCTGGATTGTTTCACAGTATACCTTCAATTTATCTATCTCCATAGACATCAGGAGGTGTGTGACGGCTTTAGGTCAAGTTACGGGTCAGATCTGCGACGCAGCAACCACATTCCACGGTTTACTCTGCGTTTTTAGTACAGACTGTGTAAAGAAGTGGACTGAGTGAGTGTGACGTCACCCACAGCGTTCGGCTCCGGTCAAATGAAGCTCATCGAGCCTAGAGCAAGTATAGAGGCCAATTTGGAGTATCATAGCAACCAACAAGCCAATCAGGAGCAAGGCTGTTGAAGGTAACGCCCCTTTCTGTTGCAGTGCTGGTTGCTAACGCTAGCGGGAGCGACCTTGGGGTAAAAAGGAGCCTGATTTTGTCTAAAAATAACAAAAAACTAAAAAACTAAATTCTAAATAATAAAAAACAAAAACAAAACATAAACCCCAAATAAATCAAATAAATAAACTTAAAATAACTTAAAAACAAACAAACAAAAAAACTAAACAAACAAACAAAAAAAATTAAAATAACAATAAATAATTACTCAAAATATAAAAAATAAATTAAAAAAGAAAAATAACAAAAATAAATGAATAAACAAACACAAAATAACAAAAAACAAAAAAACAAATAACTAAAATAAATAAATAAATTAACTTAAAATAACTTAAAAACAAACAAACAAACAAAAAACCTAAAAATAACAAAAAAATAAACTAAACATATAAAAAATACATTAAAAAAAAAAAAAAAAAGAATAACTAAAATAAATGAAAGAAAAAAAAGAAAAAAAAACTGACAGCAGCAGTTACAGTTTATGGAGCTGGAAGTGCGCTCATTATCACTTCCTGTGTGCTCATGATCACTTCCTGTTTGGGCGTAGCGGCTAGCAGGTTAGCTACGTCCATTTATATAAACAGTTTATGGTTTTTACCAATAGAAACACCGAACATTTGAGCATCCCAGGCAAAGCAGCTGTAATAATTTTGGATGGTAGCTCTATATTTGCTATACTCCGTCTGTGTGAGCGTCCTCCATCTTTGGCCCTGTCCCCGCTGTGTCCATTCCCTTCCCACACGTAGAAACACACCAAACAAATGCGCTCCCATATTATTCTCTCTAATTATCGTTGTGTGTGCAGGCTGGGGGTCACTGGCCTCTAACCATTACTTGGTTTTGGACAGAGCCTCAGTGGAGCAGATCAATCTCTCACCTACACAACACTGGAGCATATTTCTAACCCACCGTATTGATTTTTCCATGAGCCCAACGCTGCCATTGTGCTCCATGCAACACACTCTAACAGTTACAGACGCAGACAAACCCCTTCATGTGCTCATATGTGTTCATCTCCGCAGACAGCCATGGGCTTTTCGGTGAGTAAGGCGCATACATCAAGATATTTAGACACTTTAGACGTCAAATGCACCTTCGTATATGGACTGGATGTGTTAAAGAACCAACAAACTGAAGCAGAGGAGCTAAAACCCGTCATTTCAATGCAGCGATCGTCAGAAATATTAACAAAAATAACAGTTGTATAGTCGTGATCTGAGCTGCGAAGGTGAAGTGTGGAAAAAAAACGCACCATAGTCTATAAAGATGATAGTAAAAAAGCAAAAAAATTATACTAAAATGTAGGAATGTGCCAGTCCAGTGTTTTTGGCTCCTGATCTGATACCGATTTTTTAAATATTTGCAATTACTGACGCCGAGCCAACACCAATCTCATCCCGAAACTGATCTTCTGGTTTTTAGTGAGTTTTTTTACACAATTTAGCCAGTGACTTTATAAATAGTTTTAGTTTTATATGTTTCTTGTCTGTAAAACCCCTCTATACTGTTTCTTGTCTGTAAAACCCCTCACCACACACTTTATACACTTTTCACTCATTTCTCTCTTGTTTTGTAACTCTCTCAAAGTTCAAAAACCTTCGTAAGGTGCAGAATGTTTCATCGACATTGTGGGTTTTAATCGGGAGAGAAAACTGTGCAAAACATACAGCACTTAAGAGTCACACACAGAAACGATCCACTAGGTGACTTAAAAACACCCTAATAATTTGTCATAATATTGTCAAAAACTGTTTTAATCTCATCCACGGCAGCTTCAGACACAGAAACAGAGACATTAGGTGATGTTTTATGTCACTGTTTCTAAAGGCAGTGTATTTTCTCCATATTTATCATATTTGTGACATCGCAGAAATAAAACAAATACCGTATTTTTCAGAGTATAAGTCGCACCAGCCAAAAAATGCATAATCATGAAGAAAAAAACATATATAAATCGCATCTGAGGATAAGTCGCTCCCCCGGCCAAAGCTATGAAAAATGTGCCTCTTATAGTCCAGAAAATACGGTACTATCTTTATCATTAATGGTGTTTTTAGCTGTTTTAAAGCCTCCTCAGTTTGTGTTTAAGCTGCTTTGGGCGTTGACATCTACATTCAGGGGACTCTTTTTTCTGTATCGTCTGATCTATTCTCTAAATCTGATCCAAGTCTCATAAATCTGCAAGTGATAAGAACGAGTCACTATTACCAATTATTGCACGTTCATAAATGCAACTTTAAACAACACGAGCCTCATTAAACCAGTCCGGACCAGTCTGTTCTCAGGTTTGCAGTCGTCCAACCTGTTTCTCAGTGATAGCATCTTTTTATATCTTTATTATGAACTTCTCACACTCCTGTTTTTAAAATCAAGTACTGCAGATAAAACTATAATAACTACACTTTTATTAGCCTTAATAAAAACACTTGAGAATGACTTGGCTCGGGGATTATTATATTAATACCTCACTGAACCTCCATCCATCCATGTTCTTCCTCTTATCCAGGGTCGGGTCGTGGGGGCAGCAGTCCAAGCAGGGACTCCCAGACTTCCCCCACCCCAGACACGTCCTCCAGCTCCTCCAGTGGGACCCCAAGTTGTTCCCAGGCCAGTCAAGAGGCATAGTCCCTCCAGCGTGTCCTAGGCATCCTGAACAGATGCTTGAGCCACCTCAGCTGCTCCTCTCGGCATGGAGGAGCAGCGACTCTACTCCGAGCTCCTCCCGTGTGACTGAGCTCCTCACCCTGTCTCTAAGGGAGCGCCCAACCACCTTGCGGAGGAAACCCATTTTGGCCGCTTGTATCCACGATCTTGTCCTTTCAGTCATTATCCCGCTGAACCTAACCCTTTAATTAAGCTCCTCCTCACTCCTCGTCCTTCTCGTATCGTGTAAAACATGTTTCTGCAATAGTGTGGAGACATTTTGTTATAAAAAAAAAACAAAACTCACTTCTCTGGCTAATTATTGGTTCGTTTTGCTGTTTATTCTTTGCAGCTCAGGCCTCGTAATGATCCAGTTTCGCCAATGCCTTACCTTCCTCGACTTTTCTCCCACATCTCATATTTCCATCCTACCTTTTTTCCCAGTCCTCCATCCATCCATTTCTTCGCTCTCTTACTTTTTTGGGGCCCCTAACATCCAATAGATTCTCGCACCTGAGACAGAAAGAGTGAGACGCCATGATGGGAAAAGAAACAATGTGGGTTTGCGAGACAGAGATGGAGAGAGAGGGAGGAAGGAGTCGGCCATTTTGTCATCTATAACATGGCTGGACAGGGGAGGCTGATTTGGATTTAAATTATGTATGAGTTTTTCACTGCCGTCTCCATCCACAAAGCTTCACAATGCAACACGAAACAACATAAGTTTAAGGAGAGGGACACAACAACTGCCTTTTAAATGCAAATGAACTCGTGAAAGGCTTTGGCGTTGACCCGTTAAATTGTTGTTTGGCGATAAATAATCCAAAAAAAATAAAAAAGTGGGGAAATTTAAAGCGGTACCAGCAAAAGGAGAGGTTAAAAAATATGTGAATTTGTCAAAATCCAATAGTTACTGGATAGGGGCCCTATATCAGAGCTTAAAATCAATATCACATTACGGGAGTATACAAGACTCATCAAATTGATTATTTTTGACGTTACAGTGGCAGTTTCGTGTTCGGTTACGATGGAGCTGGGTGAATTTGGAGGGAAAACACACACATACAACAAGACAAATGGATTTTTATTTGACTAAAATATAGCTTTGCCCAGACTCGATGAGGAATGGCCCCGTACGTCACTGTCTGCTTAAAAGATGGCGGCTTTCATTGGACATTGAAATTTCATGAATATATTTTGTAGGAGCCCAGGAAAACAGAATTCATCAAGTTTGTACACGTCTGTAATGTCACGCCGGAGATTAGTCAAGTTCCCAATGCATTGTGGGAGCTGTGGTATTGTTAGGTAGACGGCCCACTGGATAAACCGTGTGTCAGTGGATCGTTATGTTATAATTTACACGTTTTAAATCACAATATTCATCGAAAACGACTTAATTAAAGACAAAGGTTTGCTGATAATTGCTGGCGCCCCCTATGGACAGCTGCACATCATGTCAGCGAGCGGCAGATTACAGTGCTTCCTCGTTACATTCTAAAAATAACCCGTAATAGGCGAAATCTGCAAAGTATCAGCTTTATTTTTCACAATTATTCTCTATGTTTCTTGTCTGTAAAACCCCTCACCACACACTTTATACACTTTTCTCACACAGGCATTAACATTTTCTCACATTTCTCTCTTGTTTAAACACAAAGTTCAAACCTTCGTCGGTGCCTTTGTCGGTGCAGAACGTTTCATCGACATTGTGGGTTTTGTCGGGGAGAAAACTTGCAAACATACAGCACTTCAGAGTCACACTGATCCAACATTTATGTAAATTTGTCTGACACATTCTGTACTGTACAGGAGACACGGAGGAGACTGATGGACAATGGTCTACAGTCCCTCAGCCAATCAGGACGCAGAACACAATGGTCTACAGTCCCTCAGCCAATCAGGACGCAGAACACAATGGTCTACAGTCCCTCAGCCAATCAGGACGCAGAACACAATGGTCTACAGTCCCTCAGCCAATCAGGACGCAGAACACAATGGTCTACAGTCCCTCAGCCAATCAGGACGCAGAACACAATGGTCTACAGTCCCTCAGCCAATCAGGACGCAGAACACAATGCACACCCATATGATGTAAAAAAAATTTGCCAAAAATAAATCCACGAAACAACGAGACCACAAGATATAGTGAGGGACAACTGTATCACCGATTAACAAAGTAAAACTGGAGAACAAAGTGCGTACGTCACAGTGGGCGTGGACAGGTGGAGGTGAAAAAGGGGATTTATCGGCAAAATGGCGTCTTGAAAATAAACGATAAAACACGAATCACTCTAAATACAACTTTGACAGGAGAGACGAGAAGGAAACAACTAGAACATGGTTAAAATCTCTGAAAAGCCCATTTTTTCGCTGCTAATGCTACAGAAAACACCACATGAATACAATTTCCCAAGAGTGAGCCAGATATTTCCTTTGTAACAATTATATCTCTGTCCACACTTTAACATTCTGACTCGTCGTTCATTTCAAACCCATCTTCGCTCACATCCATCCAACTGTTGCTAAGCCGTCTCCGCGCGGGGCTCTGGAGCTCCCATAATGGCTCTAAGTCTTCACTATGGGCCATCAGGAGAGACAAGGCGCGCAGCTCCTCGGATGATTAAAAAGTCATTTCCTTAACTGTCCTCCCAGGATTTGAGGCCTTTTTTTGTAAGAAAACATTAAATTGCTCCAATCAAGCATAAACGTCTCCAGCTCGTGGTGTAATTTGTACTGCTGTTCGCGTGGTAGCTGCTTGTTTGTCATGCTTTTCCTTTGGCGCTTTTCCCAACTGCCTTGATCAACAATTAATGGTTGAAATTGCTTCTCTGTTACTTATGGCTGTGGAGACAGATGCAGCAATATGAGAACGCTGTTTATTCAAATGATTTTTACGCTCCAACTTTACTCACTTCAACTCTCACAGCTCTACAGGGCTGGAGTTTACCTTTGTGTTTGTAGAAAACGTTATATTTGATTTAAGGGAAGTTTGTGTTACATATAGTTGAGTCTTGTAATAAAAGAGCCAGGAGTTTACTGTCCCAAGATATGTTCAATTATATCACTATATTTTCTCATATTTAACCTTTAGTAATAATAGTAGTAATACAAGTGGTAGTAGTAGTAGTAGTAGTAGTAGTAGTAGTAGTAGTAGTAGACAGTGCAGAGTAAAAATAAAAGTAGCAGTAATTTACTGTTCCAACTGTATGAATCACTATTTCATATTTTTGTCATATTTAAACTTTAGAACTTTAGTAGTAAAATAAGTAGTAGCAGCAGTAGTAGTAGTAGTAGTAGCAGCACTAGTAATAGCAGTAGTAGTAGCAGTTGTAGTACTAGTAGTACCAGTAGTAGCAGTAGTACTCGCAGTAGTAGTGGTAGCAGCATTAGTAGTAGTAGTAGTAGTAATAGTAGTAGTAGTAGTAGTAGTAGTAGTGGTAGGAGTAGTAGTAGTAGTTGTAGTAGCAGTAGTAGTAGGGACCAGGATTACAGTTTCAAGCCATATTGAAATATTTCATCATTTTGTCATATTTAACCTAGAAGTAGTAGTAGTAGTAGTAGTAGTAGTAGTACCAGGAGTTTACTGTTTCCAAGTTCCATATTTAAATGAATCAGTATTTTACATGTGTTATATTATAATATAATGTAACATATTATACATAATAGATAATACAATATGTTATATTTAAGTAATAGTTGCAGTTGCAGTAGTAGTTGTAGTAGTAGTAGTAGTACTGGTAGTAGTAGTCTCCAACAGCACTATAGGGTTGACTTTTACCTTTTGTGCTCATATATAGTGTTTATATCGGACACACACACACATATATATATATATATATATATATATATATATATATATATATAGATATATATATATATATATATATATATATATATATATATATATATATAATATGTGTGTATACTGTACATATATATGTGTATATTCTGTGGTCGACAGTAGCTCCACTTTGCCGGTGCCTCTCCCCCTCTTCTCCCTCTCCTCTCACACTGACCTTTAGTGCTCTTTTCTTCATTGTGGGGACAGGCCGGGGCGGGGCATCTGATACAATCAATATTCTATTATGATAGTGCGTGGAGCGTGTGGGCCTTTACAACTGCCCTGTAATAGTGTCCCTATTTCATCCTGTGGCAGCCGTGGCCTCAGGGATCAGCCGGGCTTCTCCGGGCTCTATGCTCCCAGCGTCGCCCCATTTCCATTAGCGACTCGCTCAGGGGACAATCTGTGACCGATGGATGAGAGTCCAGCCGCACTGCAGAGTGTGGAGCAGAGTGTGGAGCACAGGAACGCTCACACGCTTTTACACTTAAATCAGTCCTTTTGTGCTTGTGTCTCTACAGTTTTAATCTGTTATAAATTGCATATGTTAAATTGCTAATGTCATTTAAAACAGCTTAATAAAATAAACAAATCCACTGACATCAGAGTTGGAAAACTGCAGTGTCCAATCGGAGCTGACGTCGCCGTAAACACCATCACAACAAAGAGCCGTGTACCTGTTGGCGCCCCCTATGGACAGCTGCACATCACACTAGTGAGTAGCGGATTTTTTTGTAGTAGTAGTAGTTTAAATTAGCATTACCTGAGTTCACTCTTTTGCCTTTACAGCCTGAATAGAGACAGAGGAGGTGTTTTATGTGTTTTAAGAGCAGACAAGCTGGTCAGGAGCTGGTCAGAAGCCTCTCTGATGGTCAGGAGCCCCTCTACTGGTCAGGAGATGGTCAAGAGCTGGTCAGAAACCCCTCTGCCTCTGCACCCAAACATGTAAAACAGCTGTTGATTATAAAGTCCTGGCCTGGTGCTCTCGTGGGGGGGGGGGGTTTCTACACTCAGACGTTAACCTATTCGAGATCACAGCATCAGGCAGACCTCCATAAAAACATTTATACTGTTACAGCTGCCTTTCCCGAATAATTAACTCATATGAGCGTTTGACTGAGCCAAACGCAGTCGCGGCTCTAAAAATCCTTGCATTTAAAATGTCATTTGAGTTGTATTGTGAATTTTTTAATCGGGGGCTCTAAACGTTATGAGGTTAGCGGGGCACGCTGGAGGAACAAACGTGATGTCGTCCTCAAAACTTTCCATCAAAGGTTAGAATCTATTTCAGCCCAAAATGTCAACGTTAACTGTAAAACACATTATAATCAGACGGGCGCTCGTAAGGCTCCGAGGACGCATAATGTTAGCCCCACAAGTCAAGTGGGAAACGAGCAAGCTAACTCATAGAAACATGCAAGCTAACACAGGGAAACGGGCAGCTAACTCAGAAATGTACAAGCTAACTCATGGAACTGTACAAGCTAAAGTCAAGTGGGAAATGTGCAGGTAACTCATGGAAATGTGTAAGCTAACGCAGGGAAACATGCAAGCTAACTCATGGAAACGTGCAAGCTAACTCATGGAAACGTGCAAGCTAACTCATGGAACTGTGCAAGCTAAAGTAATGTGGGAAACGTGCAAGCTAACTCAGAAATGTACAAGCTAACTCATGGAAACGTGCAAGCTAACTCATGGAAACGTGCAAGCTAACTCATGGAACTGTGCAAGCTAAAGTAATGTGGGAAACGTGCAAGCTAACTCAGAAATGTACAAGCTAACTCATGGAAATGTGCAAGCTAACTCATAGAAACATGCAAGCTAACATAGGGAAATGTGCAGCTAACTCATGGAAATGTGCAAGCTAAAGTCAAGTGGGAAATGTGCAAGCTAACGCAAAGAAAGAGTAGCATTTTTAGTTAAATACAAGGGCTTTTTTGTGTTTTTTGTTTTTATTGCTCTGCAGAGAAGAGACAGGAATGTCTGACCAGACCAAAAATTAAATAAATCCCTGTAGTAGTAGTAGTAGTAGTAGTAGTAGTAGTAGTAGTAGTAGTAGTAGTAGTAGTGGTAGAAGAAGCAGCTAGCGCCAAGTTAAAATAAAAGTACCAGGAGTTTATTGTTCCAAGCTTTATTGATTTAATATTTAATATTTTTGTCATATTTAACCTAGTAGCAGTTGCAGTAGTAGTAGTTGTAGTTTGGCTTCAGATTCACACTGTGTTTGTGCCTTTGGGCAACACACTGACCTGTGTGAGTGTGATCACATGGAGGTGCACAGGGGTTGCCAGGTCTGTGATGTTTATTATTCTGGGCTAGAACTAAAATGAATCACTTTTATAATTCACTTTTTTTTTTTTTTTTTGTAATATATGATTGTCTCATGTCAAAACCCATAAGGAAAACTTCCACAAAAAAAAATGAATCGTTGACCCTGTATAAACATTTTTCCATTTAAGTGCTTTATTTTTTATTTTGTTCTTTCTTTTTTCATGGGTGCTCTGTTCAAAAATACATAAAAAATACAAACCAAACACACAGAACAGTCCATATAAAACATTAAAAAGAGGAGCAGGTTTGAGTTTAAACTTTATCACATTATTAAAATGCGACTGTGGCTCCAAAGTTAATCCAAACTGAAATATAATAGGTCATCTATAGAAAATTCATACATTCATTGATCAAAAAATATGGTGATGTATTTTAGGGTCAGTATTTCGTTGTAATATCCCACTTTTTATATTCTTCCTCATGAGAAAGTCGTCCCAGCCTGATTAGATTAGATATTTGGCCTGTAACATGTAGCAAAGCCTGAATAAGCACAAATTGTTGTACAAATTGTTTTCCAAATGCATTAATTAAATTAATAATTAATTTATGAAGTTTCAGTTAAATAAACACAGCAGAAAAACATTGAACAAGTTTTCTAATTTATATAATCTGGTCATGTTCGGCCAGATTAATAAGCCAAAAGTTTAGTAGTTTGCCCATGTCTGTTTTAGGGTCTGCATTTTGTACTGTAATTAAGTTCATTTCATCCATCTTTTTCTTTTCCTTCTTCATGAGAAAGTAGTCCCAGCGATAGAATATACTTAAAACAAATATTAGATTGGTGATGTCTTTTAGGCTCTGCATTTCATGTTTTGTGTATCTGTTCCTTTTCTTATCCCTCCTCATGAAAAGTAGTCCCAGCCTTAGTGTATACAGTTAAAAAAATACTCTATTGGTGATATATTTTAGGGTCTGCATTTCATTCAGTTCATCCAACTTTTCTTTTCTCTCCTTATGAGAAAATAGTCCCAGCCCTAGTATCTACAGTAAAAAATAAAAATGACATTGGTAGGGTCAGCATTTCATTCCAATTCCACTTTTTTTCTTATCCCTCCTCATGAAAAGTAGTCCCAGCCTTAGTATATACAGTTAAAAAAAATAAATACTCTACTGGTGATATATTTTCTGCATTTTGTTCATTTCATCTAACTTTTCTTATCCTTCCTCATGAAAAAGTAGTCCCAGCCCTAGTATCTACAGTAAAAAACATGACATAGGTGATGCATTTTGTTCTTTTTGTTTAACTGTTCCTTTCCTTACCCCTCCTCATGAGAAAGTAGTCCCTGCCCGAGCGCGCCCATAGAAAGTCCCGGCGTCTGTGCAGTAGTTGATGGAGAGTTTGTCGTCTGAGGTGTGTGATGAGGCCCATTCTCTTCATATCCATCATGATGTAACCGTGAGCAACCCAGATCTAAATTACCTTCATCTGGCATTACTCCAGCACATGCTATAAATGAGCTAATCGTCCTTGACTATAAAATTTGCATTTTCAAGACTTAATTGCCATCATTACATTTTTTGCGTAATTCTATTAATTTAACAGAATGGGGGAACGGAGCCTCTTTTATGGTTATAATTTGCAGTAAAACAATGCATCTCCCAAAGTAGAAAAAAAACTTGAGGAGGAAGCTGCGGGAGGAGGTGAACACGTCTTTGGCCTTCTGTCGCCAGTGTCCATTTTGGTTTGAAATGTCCCAGTGCATAGACTCACAGAAATAAGTACATTTGGCTCATATTATAATTTTTTATTATTTTTCCAGACTCAGGTTTAGTTTGTTTAGTTTGTTTCGACTGCTCACTAGCGCCTCACAGTGGTCACGTGATGTGTCGGATCAGCTGATTTAAACAAGTTTTGGCGCTGTTTTTCTACAGGTAGAAGCAGGACGACAGCGCCATCTGCAGTCCGACTTCTTCAGGACAGTATTCCAGGTGTGTGACAGTAAAAATGCCCCCTCGTCCCGGTTTAAAGTCCCGTCGGCATGTTTCTGTATTGTATGTTTCTGCTTGTACATATAAATGGACATAGCTAACCCGCTAGCGTCGCGTTGCAAATAGGAAGTGATCATGGGTGCGCTTCCAGCTCCATCGATTCTGGCTCCAATTCACTTTCTATTAAAAAACTCTGTCTCCTCTCTCTGTAACTGCTGCTGTCAGACTCGTCATTTTGGTCTTAAATGTTCCTGTTGTTAAATGTTAATTTTTTTTAGTTATTTTGAGTTTATTCAATCATTTATGAATTTATTTTAATAATTTGGGGTTTGTGTTTTGTTTGTTTGTTTATTTTGTTTATTTATTTATTTATTTATTTATTTTAGTTACTTTTTTATTTTAATTATTCGGGGAGTTTTTTTGTTTAGTTTTTTTGTTCTTTTGAGGGTTTTTTTTTGTTTGTTTGTTTTTGGGTTTTTTTAGTTACTTTGTGTTACTTTTTAATTTTTTTTATTTTATTTATTTATTTTAATTATTTGGGGTATATGTTTTGTTTGTTTTTTATTTTGAGTTTTTTTGTTTAGTTTTTTTTGTTCTTTTGAGTTGGTTATTTTATTTTTATTTTTTTTAGTTACTTTGTGTTACTTTTTTATTTTTTATTTTATTTATTTATTTAAATTATTTGGAGTTTATGTTTTGTTTGTTTTTTATTTTGAGTTTTTTTGTTTTGTTTTTTTGTTCTTTTGAGTTAGTTTTTTTTGGTTTTTTTTAGTTCTTTTAAGTTTATTTATTAATTTGTCTATAGAAAAACTGTCACCCCTCTCTCTGTATCTGTAACCTTGAACAGCCTCGCTCCTGATTGGCTCTTTGGTTGCTATGATACTCGCAGTCGGATTTTCAAATATGAAACTCGGCTCCAAATTCGCCACTATGACTGCTCTAGCCTCGATCAACTTCATTTGACTCACTTAGTCCACTTCTTTACACAGTCTATGGCAGGGCTGTTCAAACTACGGCCCAGGGGCCAAATGCGGCCCTCAAACCAATTTTTGTTGGCCCTCATGCTCCTCCTAAACTGGCCCAATTGATCAGGAAGTATGTTTTATTACAAAATGAAGAGATTCTACTTCTATAACCTGAATAACATCACATTGCACTGTGACTCAGACCTTAAAATAATCTTCCAAGTCTAATTAACGGTACAATGTCTCTGTCAAACATGTGTTAAATGCACCGTTTGACTCTTTGTACGGACACTGGTTTGTGGCTCCCCGCTTCAAATATGTTTCAGTATGTGGCCCTCGGTGAAAAAAATTTGGACTCCCCGGGTCTATGGTCTTTACTCGTGAATTAATGTATGTTTATAGGTTATAAAATACTGTCAGGATGCACGCTAACGTTAGCATTCATCATGTTCAAATCCCATCGGTTTGGCGTTAGCTTCACTGAACTCTATCAAGTCCCGGTTCTCTTAATGAAGCATGTACTTCTGAATCCCTCATCCACCTTTGTTCAAAAGCACTTTAAGACCTTACGTATCTCAGGTCATGCAGCGCTCCACTATGGCCCCTTCGCCGCTTTGTGTGGGTGAACTCAAGCTTACGTCTTCATAATACAGAGCTAGCTTCTATTTTCGGCGGCCTGTTTTAGCGTGGACGGTTCTTTTGTGTGCGGGGGCTGTCAGCTGTGCTCAGTAGCGGCGTTCCCAAATCGCCACAGCAGCAGCGCGGCGGAGATGACACGGGACAAGGGAGCCATCAGGTCCCATTTGTGCCTCCTGTCGTGACCCTGCTGCCGACGACTGTGAGGGTGGCTAAAGCTAACGGCTACTACTGCAAGTACACAGCTCCTGACCTTTACACCGGACTCTGAAAAATATAATTATGTATTTTATAATGAATTTGTATATATATTTTTGTTGCTTAGACTGTAGACCATTGTGTTCTGCGTCCTGATTGGCTGAGGGACTGTAGACCATTGTGTTCTGCGTCCTGATTGGCTGAGGGACTGTAGACCATTGTCCATCAGTCTCCTCCGTGTCTCCTGTACAGTACAGAATGTGTCAGACACATTTACATAAATGTTGGATCACAGTGTGACTCTGAAGTGCTGTATGTTTGCAAGTTTTCTCCCCGACAAAACCCACAATGTCGATGAAACGTTCTGCACCGACAAAGGCACCGACGAAGGTTTGAACTTTGTGTTTAAACAAGAGAGAAATGTGAGAAAATGTTAATGCCTGTGTGAGAAAAGTGTATAAAGTGTGTGGCCAAGAAACATACAGAATAATTGTAAAAAATAAAGCTGATACTTTGCGGATTTCGCCTATTGCGGGTTATTTTTAGAACATAACCCCTGCGATAAACGAAAGACCACTGTATATCGGCAAATTTGGAGCAGAGTTCCAGATTAGGAACTTCGACAGCAAGTATTATAGCAACCAAAGAGCCAATCCAGAGCAAACTTGTTGCTAACGCTAACGGGAGCGACCTCGGGGAAAGAAAGTGCCTGATTTGTCTGTTATTAATGTTCATATCTTGATTTACAGACACAATAATGAAAGAACAAACAAACCCAGGATCATGTAGAGGGTTAATACGAACATTTAAGACCAAAATGACGAGTCTGACAGCAGCAGTTACAGAGAGAGGGGACAGTTTTTCAATAGAAAGTGAACTGGAGCTAGAGTCAATTACTTCCTGTTTGGAATGTAGCGGCTAGCAGGTTAGCTACGTCCATTTAAACATACAGTCTATGATTATGCAGAGCTTTTAATAACTCATTCTTACTTGGTTACCCATCACAAACTCACACATTCGAGACGGAAGAAGTGTCTTGCTCAAGGACACAGTGTCAGCATCAACTCAAAGAAGCCGGGACCTAACCACCGATCTTCTACGGATACGAAAAAAACACAAAAACGCTTGAAATTTGCACAAAATAGTCATATACGCAACCATTTCTTCCAAGCGAGTCCACAGAAGTTCACATTTTATAAGCTATGGCCAATTTATACTCACCAGAGCCGCTTTTTCTTCTCCCATTAATATTCTCAACGCTTAAACAAAACACGTTTGGTACAACTTGAATGATCGATAAGTTGTAGGCCGATACTCTGAATAAATTTTAAGTTTGTAACTTCTTAAAATGCAACAGCAGACTCACTAAAAAGATTCCCCCAAGGCATTACTATGTTTCTTAGCCTCCGTGTGGAACAATTTGACAACTCGGAGAAAACGAATGCATTTACCTCTCGCGCCTCACTCCACTGCGCCTCCACGGAGAGACGCCGCAGACACAGGCGTTTTCAATTTAAGAACGTAATATTCATTTATAATTAACAGCTTTTTTCTAGTAAATGCCAGGTAAATAAGACGGGAATTATTGGAAACTCAAGGCTATAATTACTGTTGGCAAAGGCTCATCTCCATTGTGTTAATATAGCGCAAATGCAACGAGCAAAACATTATGACCACAGTGAGGAAACGCTCCGTGTGTCGTAATAATTCAACGATTTGTCCTTTACCGAGCTCGTTCTGCACATGACGCTGCGGAATTTGCCACCGCAGCAGTTTAATCAAGCGATATTTGACTCTAAAGAACCTATAATTACGCAAAATTTGCTCTTTTTGAGATTTAAGTCGTGTTATAATGCTGTTATATCCTCAAAAACACACCCGGAGTTGTGTTTTGTTTCATTCACACATGTTGGAGTAACTTTTATTATTAGTCTGTAACATCTTCAAAGCTCAAAAATGCACCGTTCCACCTTGTGATGTCACGAAGTGGTAGTTTTAACAGCTCTTTTTAGCTTTAGTTCAGTAGAAATCGTCAATTCCAGGAGCTGAAATGATCCAAATGATTCTAGAAATGAAGGTGTGTGGAGTTTAAAAACACCGTGGAGCATTTACTTCCTGTATTACCACTTGCTGACATCACAAGGTGGAACAGTCAGATGTTTGGACAGTTTGAACTAAGATATATGGAATGATGTAGTCAAGTAATACATATTTTTTGACAAAGTGAAGAGTGGAAACTTTGAGGATTTGAACATAAAATATAAAAAAAAAACATATTTAGTGATTTTTATTTTTTTTTACTACATAATTCCATATTTGTTATGTCATATGTTTGATGTTTTCTGTGTGAATTTAAAATGTAGAAAGTAGGAAAAATTTAAAAAATTAAAAAATTTCTGAGGTATAAGTCGCTCCAGCCAAAACAAAAAAAACATAATAATGAAAAAAAAAAAAAACACTATTACCACTTGATGACATCACAAGGTGGAACAGTCAAATATTTGAACAGTTTGATGTAACATATAAGGAATTATATTTTTTGACAACGTGACGAGTTGAGGACTTTGAGGATTTGAACATAAAATAAAAAAAAAACAAAACATATTTAGTGATTTTTTTTTTTTTTTTACTACATAATTCCATATTTGTTACGTCATATGTTTGATGTTTTCTGTGTGTATTTAAAATGTAGAAAGTACGAAAAATAAAGAACTGGTAGTGTATTTTATAAAAATTACTGTATTTTCTGGGGTATAAGTCGCACCAGCCAAAAAAAAAAAAAAAAAAAGAAGCAGAATAAGTCATACCCCTCGGCCAAACTATGAAAAAAGTGCAACTTATTGGAAAATACAGTAGTTACATGGGTAATTAGGCTCTAAAACGCTTTAATCCAATGAGCGAAAGTGACAAATCTGATTTTCTATCAATCAAACTTTATTTATGTGCACGTTCCAATAACCAAAGCTGAACAAAAGTACTGAAAAAACAAGATAAAAAACAGTAAAAATCATACAAATAAACCTCAGAAGTGGACACCGGATGCAACAACTCCTCCAAAATTCCAAATATCCGACGTTTAAACTCCCAAACCGGGCTGTTACTCCTCCTCGTGCTCCTCCCCGTGTCCTCCTGACCTGGACTGACACTGACCAGGTGCTGCGGTCACTCTGGAGCAGGTAGAGTGTGATGTGTAACGTAGGGTGAACAATCCCACGCTCGGACTTGTTTTGAACCCGTCACAGGAGATCAGGACGGAGGAGGCGGAGGCGGCGGAGGAGGCGGCGGAGGTGGAGGCGGCCATTACCTTCTCCTGTCTCTGTTTCAGTCCGTGAGGAGATAGGACACTTAGGAGCTAGGACACAGGAGCTAGGTCGCTGTCAGGAGCGGACGGCGTCGGTGTCGCTGGAGCCGTAGTGACAGTGGTGCTTAAGTGCGTTGCCATGACGATGAGGCGGGCTGACTCACCTCGGACGACGCTTCACGCTCGCTTGGACTGAGGTCTCGTTCGTGTTTGTTTGGAGATGTTTGCGTGCGCCAAATTTGAACTGTCGACCCGAAAATGTATAAGCAGAAGAAACAGGCTTTGAAACGTGGTATTGTGGGGAAAAAACAAAGACTTTAAAGCCCCAGTGAGTAACATTTCAGCCAGTAAATAAGTCTAAAACCAATGAATTTATTTAAATATGGTGTTTTTTATATTGCAGAAAACTTTTGTGAGCGTTAAACCATGTTATAATGATGTTTCCTCCTCAAAAACAGACCTGGAGTTGTGTTTTGTTTCATTTATTATTAGTCTGTAACATCTCCAAAGCTCAAAACGCTCTGTTCCACCTTGTGATGTCACGAAGTGGCATATAGTTTTCACATTAACAGCTCCTTTTTACCTTTAGTTCAGTAAAGATGGCTAATTCCAGGGCTGAAATGATCCAAACGATTCTAGAAATGAAGGTGTGTGCAGTTTAAAAACACCGTGGAGCACTTACTTCCTGTATTACCACTTGATGACATCACAAGGTGGAACAGTCAAAATATTTGGACAGTTTGATGTAACATGTAGGGAATGATGTTGTCAAGTAATAATTTTTTTTTTTGACAAAGAGTGTAAACTTTGAGGATTTGAACATAAAATATAAAAAAAAAATCATATTTAGTGGATTTTTTTTTTCTCTTTACAATATAATTCCATATTTGTTATGTCATATATTTGATGTTTTCTGTGTGAATTTAAAATGTAGAAAGTAGGAAAAAAAAAATGTTTTAAATTGTGTATTTTATAATAATTACTGTATTTTCGGAGGTATAAGTCGCACCAGCCAACAAAAAAAAAAAAGGATAATAATGAAAAAAATAAAAACTTCCTGTATTACCACTTGATGACATCACGAGGTGGAACAGAGTGTCTTCAGTTTGAGAGAAGAACTCTGTTTAAATCTGCAGGGTTTGCGTGTTAAACATCTGTGAATGAAACAAAACACAACTCCAAAAAGTTAACCTTAAACCCGCTCCATCGTGCTTGTGTCTCTACAGTTCTCATCTCTGACACTCGTGGATCATTTTGTTATAATTTACACATTTTAAATCACAATAAAACGACTTAATAAAAGAAACAAAATCGCTGATTTCTGTGTTCGAAAACTGCGGTGTCCAATGGGAGCTGACGTCGCCGGAAATGTCATCACAACAAAGCGCCGTGGAGCTGTCGGCGCCCCCTATGGACAGCTGCACATTACGTTAGCGAGCGGCGGAGTTTTAAAAATTTGGACCAAAATGACTATGAAACGTTGCCGAATCCCATGAATATCACCGATAAAGAAAATAAAACTGGAAAACTAAGCGTATGTCACAGTGGGAGCACATGGGTGAAGGTGAAAACGGGGATTTTTCGGCAAAATGGCGTCTTGAAAATAAATGATTAAAGATTAACCAAACACGAATCACTCCAAAAACAACTTCGAGAGGATAAACGAGAACGAAACAAACTACAACACTGTTAAAACCTGTGAAAAGTCCATTTTGCAGATTAAAAGTACAAACACGTAGTTAAATAATCCTGTGCCTCATGCGTCGGCTTCTCTCTCTGTTTAACCTTAACAATAATCCGTGTGCGGTGTAATCCTTGTCTAAATGTGCGTTGGGTTTAAGTCCGTGTTAGCGCTGTTTGCTTTTGGATTCTCCTCCCGCCTCTCGTGTTGAAAGCGGCTCTGATCTGATCTGTCAGCGGCTCAGATCTGTGTGTTTGACGATGGCGCTCTGCCGTGAAACTGTTTATTTTACTCAAGCACTTGGCATTTCACATTAAAAGTCTGCCAGACCCCGCCACTCGGGCCAAACCGCACTTTGTACAAACAATGCAGGTAAATATGGACGTGGTGTCTTTAAGGGCGGAGCGAGGGCGGGGGTGGGGCTTGCTCAGGTGGGAGGAGTCTGTGTAAACTAACCTCAAAGTTGGTGGTTCTAGATCCGTGCTTCAGGTGCAGCCCTTGAGCATGACACTTCCTCCACAAGGCCAAAGGTGTGAAGAAATGTGAAAAGTAAAGATGTAACTTACCTAAACTTACCTGAACTTACTTTAACTTACTATGTACCTTAACTAATGTTACCTAAAGTAACCTAAACTTTTACCTTATCTTACCTGAACTTACCTTAACTTACTTTAACTTACTTTAACTTACTTTAACTTACTATGTACCTTAACTAAACTTACTTTAACTTTCTTTAACTTACTTTAACTTACTATGTGCCTTAACTAAACTTACCTTAACTTACTTTAACTTACTTTAACTTACTACGTACCTTAACTAAAGTTACCTTAACATACCTCAACTTTTACCTTAACTTACTACTTAACTTAACTAATCTTACCTAAACTTACATTAACTTAATACTTAACTAAACTTACCTAAACTTTTACCTAAACTTTTACCTAAACTTTTACCTTAACTTAAAAGTAAAAGTATCACATGAAAAATCCACTTAAGTAAAAGTATTTAAAGGTTTAAAAATGTACTTAAAGAGTAAAATGTAAAAGTATTGTCCTTTTTAATATAGCAGCAAGATAACAGCAGCAGTAGTGGTAGTACTAGTAGTAGTAGTAGTAGTAGTAGCAGCAGCAGCAGTGGTCGTAGTAGAAGTAGTAGTAGCAGTAGCAGAAGTACTCATAGTGGTAGTAGCAGTAGTAGTAGTAGGAATAGTGGCAGTAGAAGTGATAGTAGTAGCAGCAGCAGTAGTAGTAGTAGTAGTAGTAGTAGTAGTAGTAGTAGTAGTAGTAGTCGTAGTAGTAGTAGCAGTATAGTACAGACCCTCAATAGAAGTCTAGGAGTAGTAGTAGTAGTAGTAGTAGTAGTAGTACTAGCAGTAGTGGTAGTAGACTTATAGACCTCATGGCCTAAGTAGCATTAGAAAGTAGTAAGTAGTAAGAGGAGCAGCAGTAGTAGTATAGTAAAGACCTATAGACTTTGTGGCCTCAGTAGAAGTCTAGTAGTAGTAGTAATAGTAGTAGTAGCAGCAGTAGTAGTAGTAGTACTAGTAGTAGTAGCAGTATAGTACAGACCCAATGGCCTCAATAGAAGTATAGTAGTAGTAGTAGTAGTAGTAGTAGTAGTAGTAGTAGTAGTGTAGTATGTTACTACAGGAAGTACTCCACTGTGTTTTTAAACTCCACAAACACCTTCACTAGAATCACGTGGATCATTTCAGATGTTCTGGACCAGCGACGTTACAAACCACATAAACTTCGGAAACAGGAAGTTGACTGATGTGTTTTGCAGATGTTTAGCGCTAGAGCGAGGCCCTGCTTTATCTGGCTGCGTGCGTACTCAAACAGAAGGACATTTTGTTGATGAAGCTCTGTACTTGACATTCATCTGTTGTGCAAATTAACATTTAATAGCCAGACGCATTTGAATATGTTCGTTCTTGACACAGAGGAAACCAGCCCATACACACATTTATACACAAATACACACAGACACACACTCGTACACACACTCTGGCTACAGGCGCTTTAGCCCAACACACAAACGCATTAATTGTTTTGCAAAAATCCAAGCGTGTCGTCCATTTTTTGTGTGTTTTGTTTGCTCCTGTAAACGAGCGCAGTGTCGCCGCTTCGTTGGCCGTGCCCTGCAGAAACGCCGTCCTGAAAAAGGCTAAAGACGCGACTCCATTTGTCAAATCAAAGTAAATGGAGTTATTGTTGTTCGGTTAATGACTGACAACGACGGAGCTTTGTGAAATCGTGAAAAACTCGTCTCTAAAGAGCAAAAAAATGTAAAAATCACTGTGAATCACTGTGTTTTTTAAGGGGCCGCTTCATGGATTCATCAGTATCTCACATTTTTGTTGGACTTTCGAGACTTTTAACGGAAGATTTCATGTTTGGCGACGTCTAAAAACTGAAATGTGAAGTGAAAAAGTGGTTATTTTGCAGCAGTGGCTCAGTTGGTAGAGTGTTTGCCCCTGATCTGAAGGTTGCTGGTTCGAATCCCGCTCTCTCGGCATAAACATCATTAGAAACACTGGAGACTTTGGTGCCACAAAAGTACTTTAATAATGTGGAGATAAATACTTATACTCAGACCTGCTCCTTGTGCAGTTGTGTGTTGTATTTTTGTGTGTTTTTGTTTGTTTCGTTGTGTATTTTCACAGGACGCTCGTGAAAAAGAGTCTGGAGCTTCCATTGGGCTGTTTGTGTGGAAATAAAGATAAATGAAAAATGAAAAAAGTCAGAGTGTAGTAGTAGTAGTAGTAGTATAGTACAGACCTCGTGACCTCAGTAGAAGTGTAGTAGCAGTAGCAGTAGCAGTAGTAGTATAGTACAGACCTCTAGGCCCTGTGGTAGAAGTCAATTAGTAGTAGTAGTAGTAGTAACAGTAGCAGTAGTAGTATAGTACAGACGTATAGCCCCTGCGGTGTAAGTGTAATAGTAGTAGTAGTAGTAGTAGTAGTAGTAGTAGTAGTAGCAGTAGTAGTAGTCGTAGTAGTAGTATAGTACAGACCTATAGACTCTGTGGTCTCAGTAAAAATGTAGTAGTAGTAGTAGTAGTAGTAGTAGTAGTAGTAGTAGTAGTACAACCTATAGCTCCTGTGGTACAGTAGTACAGTAGTAGGCAAAGCAAAAATATATCATGGAGACAAACATTTAGACGACTGCCAACCAGAAAAGTTACAGACTTTAATAATAATAATATTAATTTACTATTATTAATTTATTTTTATTCATTTTTTAATTATTATTATTATTTTATGTGGAAATTCCATTAAGATTATATTAAAAGTTGTATAAATTGTATAAGTTGTAAAAGTTGTACAGTTGTATTTATGGATAACTCTTCTTTTAGCTCATACTCAGCACATAAAACACTGAATATTTTATTTAATTAATTAATGTATTTACTTATTTATTTATTTTTAATCATTTTATGTGGTAATTAAGATTATATTAAAAGTTGTATAAATTGTATAAGTTGTAAAAGTTGTACAGTTGTATATATGGATAACTCTTCTTTTAGCTCAAACTCATCACATAAAACACTATATATTTTCCCACGTTGCCAGATCTGCTCTGACACTTCCCTCCAGCCCTGCAGTGAGTCCTGTCGTTTGTCGAGGTGTTGCACTTTACCTGGCGCCCCCGTGGATCGGCGCCCCCGTGGATCGGCGCCCCGGTCTCGGCTCCACTCGGCGGCGCGACACCATCTGTCTACGTCCTGTGTGTTTGTTTGTTCGGTTTGGCTCCGTCTCCTCGGGTGGTGCTCACAAACCTTTAGCGAAACACAGACATTAAACCGAGGCCGTGTCTCCAGGTGAGGAGTCTAGAAAGGGTACTTCAAGATCAGGTGTTACCCTCCGAGACTGCATGTATGAATACTGAATACTGCATACTGCATACTGAATACTACGGCCCAGGTGGTGCAGAGGGTGAAGGTGCAGGTGGTGTCAGGGCAGAGTCTGTGGGACCAGGGTCGAGATTTATCAGTGAGTTTTATCATCGGACTGAAGGGTTTGAGTAAAGGAAGAGGCTCTGTGGTGTTAGTAGTACTATAGTAGTCGTAGTAGTAGTATAGTACAGACCTGTAGACCCCATGGCCTCAGTGGAAGTATAGTAGAAGTATAGTAGAAGTAGCAATAGTAGTAGTAGTAGTAGTAGTAGTAGTAGTAGTAGTAGTAGTAGCAGCTAGTGCTAAGTTAAAATAAAAGTACCAGGATTACTGTTTCAAGCCATATTGAAATATTTCATAATTTTGTCATATTTAACCTACAAGTAGTAGTTGTAGTAGTAGTAGCAGCAGCAGTAGCAGTAGTAGCTTTAGTAGTAGTAGTATCAGTGGTACCAGTAGTAGTAATAGTGTAGTGGTAGTAGTAGTAGCTTTAGTAGCGGTAGTAGTAGTAGTAGTGGTAGTAGCAGTAGTAGTATTAGTAGCTGTAGCAGTAGCAGCACTGGTAGTAGTAGTAGTAGCAGCAGTACCAGTTGTCGTAGTGTAGTAGTTGTATTGTACAGACCTACAGACTCCGTGGCCGTAGTAGTAGTAGTAGTAGTAGTAGTCGTCATAGTCGTTGTAGTAGCAGTAGCAGTAGTCATAGTAGTATAGTACAGACCTACAGACCCCATGGCCTCAGTAGAAGTCTAGTAGTAGTAGTAGTAATAGTAGTAGTAGTAGACCTATAGACTAGGTATAGTAGTAAGTAGTTGTAGTAGTAGCAGTTTTAATAGCAGTAGTAGAGTAGTAGCAGTAGCAGTGGTAGTAGTAGTAGTATAGTATGGTAATACTAGTGCTCCACTGTGTTTTTAAACTCCATAAACACCTATAACACATTATACTTTAAATGAAACACTGCTTTATTTTGCTCAGGACTGGATACTTGGATCTGACTCGGACACTCTTAGGACACTCTTTGGACACTCGCTGGACACTCACTGGACACTCTTTGGACACTCGCTGGACACTCACTGGACACTCTTTGGACACTCGCTGGACACTCTTGGGACACTCTTTGGACACTCTTTGGACACTCGCTGGACACTCGCTGGACACACTTTGGACACACTTTGGACACTCTTTGGACACGCTTTGGACACTCTTTGGACACTCTTTGGACACTCTTTGGACACTCTTTGGACACTCTTTGGACACTCGCTGGACCCTCTTTGGACACTCTTTGGACACTCTTTGGACACTCGCTGGACACTCTTTGGACACTCTTTGGACACTCGCTGGACACTCTTTGGACACTCTTTGGACACTCTTTGGACACACGCTGGACACTCGCTGGACACTCGCTGGACACGCTTTGGACACGCTTTGGACACGCTTTGGACACTCTTTAGACACGCTTTGGACACTCTTTGGACACCCTTTGGACACAGAGTGGACGTTCCCTCTGCTTTGGCTTCATCCCAGATCCGTCCTGGCATCGTGGACGCTCCTTTCAACTGACCGATCCAACTCCACCTCCTATTTCTTTCCTCTTTTCTAAACATTTCGATCAAATCCTCTCTGTAAACGACCTCCCTCTGCTCTGAATACATAATTTTCCACAACACCTTTTATTTGTTTTCCTCTTAGATCTTCTGAAGCTCGTGTACAGGACGTAACCTGAGGATGAGTCACGCTCGTTCCGACTCCTGCCAAGCTATTTCTGGTGAACCGAAGCCATTATGAATCCATTGGAAATCTATCAAACCCCCAGTTTTTCCCGAACACGCCTCGACAAGTTCTCACAGTCATTAGTTCTGAGATGAAAGCGCGTTTTGTTCTTTGTAGAGAGAAAAAAACGCATTTATGGAATACCTTTTGAACACATCTTTTGAGCGTATCTTTTAATGTGTTGATTCGCCCAAAAAAAACGAGATTCGTCTTTGAACCGTGGTCCATTTGCCCTCATGACGACTGCGCTAATCCAATACTTCCCCTTTAGAAGCAGCTACAGAGCCGCCCTCATTAGAATTAGCGACATTAGTTCCGACCAAAAGAACTCTATTTCACGCACATCTCCTGCCTAAATAAATTGAGCTTCGCGAATCCTCCACAGCTTTTAATAGTCGCCGTTAATATCACAGGTCACAAACGATCGCTCCCCTCCGACTCCGCCGCGGTTGATCAAACACGAGCGAGCGTTATCGTTGTTATTTACGCCTCTGTATCACTCTGGCACAAACAGCCGCTTTCGGAAATGCCATGTGTTTGTGGTAATGCACTTTTATCATGATTTATGTCGGAATTATGTCGGAATAACTCGAGAACGCCGTCGTTCCCGCCTGATTGTCCCCCTGTGTCTGCGGCAGGCCAGATACACCCAGAAGACCAATGTGTTCAAGGAATATTTTTGTATTTTTCTGCTGGGAATAATAAGGCTAACATATGTGCATTTCATTTTGTAAGAATAACGTGGAGGGGGTTTGCTACATGGGCTGCACTGGGTTTAAAATGGTGCTGCTCTTCAAGTATGGGATAATATAGTGGAGTAAAACCACGTAAACAGGTGTCTGCGCCATAGACTGTTTATATAAATGGACAGAGCTAATCTGCTAGCTGAAGTGAGCATGGGCTGCGCTTCCAGCTCCATCGACTCTGACTCCAGTTCACTTTCTATTGAAAAGCTGTGTCTCCTCTTTCTGTACCTGCTGCTGTCAGACTCGTCATTTTGGTCTTAAATGTTCGTATTAACTCTCTACATGATCCTGGGGTTCATTTTTTTGAGATATTTTGAGTTTATTCATTCATTTATTAATTTATTTTAGTAATTTGGGATTTATGTTTTGTTTGTAGACCATTGTGTTCTGCGTCCTGATTGGCCGAGGGACTGTAGACCATTGTGTTCTGCGTCCTGATTGGCTGAGGGACTGTAGACCATTGTGTTCTGCGTCCTGATTGGCTGAGGGCTGTAGACGATTGTCCATCAGTCTCCTCCGTGTCTCCTGTACAGTACAGAATGTGTCAGACAAATTTACATAAATGTTGGATCAGTGTGACTCTGAAGTGCTGTATGTTTGCAAGTTTTCTCCCCGACAAAACCCACAATGTCGATGAAACGTTCTGCACCGACAAAGGCACCGACGAAGGTTTGAACTTTGTGTTTAAACGAGAGAGAAATGTGAGAAAATGTTAACGCCTGTGTGAGAAAAGTGTATAAAGTGTGTGGTGAGAGGTTTTTACGCTGCAAATAGTAAAAAATAACGCTGATACTTCGGAGATTTTGCCTATTGCGGGTTATTTTTAGAACGTAACCCCCACGATAAACGTCTGCTGTACTAGACAAATCAGGCATTTTCTTTCCCCGATGTCGCTCCCACTAGCGTTAGCAACAGGTTTGATTGACAGCGTTGCTAAGCACCCGCTCCGTTACCTTCAACAGCCTCGCTCCTGATTGGCTCTTTGGTTGCTATGATACTTTGATGATGATTTTTTTTTTACAGAGCAGTGCGAGAGTGACCCATATAAGTCGATTTTGAGTATTTATAAGACGATCGAAAATAGAGGGATGACTCCAGCTTTAAAAATCAATTATAAATAATGCAGACGTGACTAATTAGCCCAAAATCCGGAAACATTTCAGGGCCGTGCCAAGAGTCTATTAAGACCTAACCCTGACACATAAACAAACATAGATTCACCAAACTGAAATAAGCAGAGAGTCACAGGTACTCAATGTATCGACAAATTAAAATAAGGGATTACCAGGATGTGTGTGCCGTCGTACGCACACAAGCAGAGAGCGAGGCAAAGCAGGCCTTATATCGCCCACAGCTACTCGGCTAAGGATTCCCGATAAGGAGAATTAGTCAAAACTTGGGAGCTGCCAGTCAGCGCCAATTAAACTTTAATCTTAGGCTGAAACAGGCACAAAAAATAAATTAAACCTTGTGAACGGCAATGTGCGCTCTCCTGATAATAGGGGATTGAAGTCGACTCGGAGCCATGGCTGCAGCGTTCTCCGGCGCACGGCTGCAGCGGCGGTGAAGCTGGTGCAGGGAACGAGGGAAAGGCACGAGGAGGAAATACAAAAAAAGTTAAATGGGGAGAAAAGTTGGGAGGAGGCAGGACACATGTGGGATCTGGAAGACACGGGGGGTGCAGGGACTTTCGGGCGGTTTTGTTGGATCGTTCAGGTTAAAGAGACGTTTAAAAGACTGGTTAATGCGCTGGCCGCTGTGTATCCAAGTACGAAGTGAGCATGGACGCTTCCAGCTTCATCGACTCTGGCTCCAGTTCACTTTCTATTGAAAAACTGTGTCTCTCTGTAACTGCTGCTGTCAGACTCGTCATTTTGGTCTTAAATGTTCGTATTAGATTAGATATTAGATTTTTTTTTTTTTTTTAAGGTTTTTTTTTTTTTTTTTTTTAGTTATTTTTATATATTATTTTATTTTGAGGGATTTTTTTTTTGTTTATTTTGAGTTTTTTTTTTCTTTGTTTGTTTTTTAGTTATTTTCAGAGATTTTTTTTGCTGCGTTTTTTTTTTTTTTTTTGCTGCGTATCAAAATAGGAAGTAGCAAGGGCGCTTCATCGATGAAAACAATGATAATAATGATAATAATAATAATAATTATTATTATTATAATAATAATGATGATGATGATGATGATGATGATGATGATGATGATGATAATAATAATAAAATCAATACATAAAGTAATTACATAAAGAAGACAACAAACATACAATAAACAAATCAAATAAATACATTAAAATTAAAATTAAAAAGAAAGGGGGCGGGGTTCAGGTAACATACTTTGTACTTGCATATTCACCTGTTTGTCAAAGTGCTGCAGAAACACCTCACAAGTGGGTATCTGTACTTTACTTAAGTACATTTTACAGTTTTTTACTTTTACTTTGGTACATTTGAGAGCAGTATCTGTACTTTCTACTCCACTACATTTTCAGACAGGACTGAAAAGTAAAAGTACTTTTTATTACAGTTTGAAAAGGCTGAGGGTTTATTTTTAACACCTTTGTTGTTATAAATATATAAAGAAAAACAGCCAGAAAACACAAAGAATTGAGCTGTTTCTGTTCAGCTCAAATCTTTATCAAAATCACCACAGTTGACGCTTTAAAAGACTCAAAATCTACACGAAATACTTTTACTTTTGACTCTTTAAGTACATTTTTTATACTTGTACTTTAGTAGATTTTTTTATGTGATACTTTTTCTTTTACTTGAGTATTTTTTGCCCTGGTATCTGCACTTTTTCCTCCGCTGCTTATCAGAAAAGCGTGGTCTGGAGCGGTGAAACAGTGGATCTTTGATGAAATGTTGGACTGGCCCCGTCCTGACAAAAGGCCGGGCCCTTTTGAACTCGTTCGTATAAACATTATTTTGGCATCACAGGTGTTTACAGCTTAAGCGTCTCGTTTCGGGGGCCCCCAGGCTCGACGAACGGCAAATCCACAGTCTTCACACTCGAATGCAAACGGCGCCTGTCAGAGAGCTGATTATTAGATTTATTAGTAGTATTTATATATCAAAAGTACTGTGATATTGTAATGATGTCATATTTTGAGTTCAGTTCAGCGCTGACACTTTTTGCAGTTCTTGGAGCTGTTTTTATGTTGTATTTCATTTCGTTTTGGCGTCGATTAAGGTCACAGACTGAGTAAAGACGTGGGCTAAGTGAGTGTGACGTCACCCACAGCGTTTAGCTTCAGTCAAACTAAGCTAATCGAGGCTATTTAGCAGTTATAGCGGCTAATTTAGAGCCGAGTTTCGATCACAAGTGTCATAGCAACCAAAGAGCCAATCAGGAGCGAGGCTGTTGAAGGTAACGCCCCTTCCCGCCCGCATCGCTGGTTTAGCAGGGAGCGAGCGCTTAGCAACGCTGTCAATCAAACCTGTTGCTAACGCTAACGGGAGTGACCTCGGGGAAAGAAGGCGCCTGATTTGTCTGTTATTAATGTTCATATCTTGATTTACAGATACAATCGTGAAATTAAAAAAACAGGATCATATATAGCGGGTTAATACGAACATTTAAGACCATTTTAAGATATTTTATTTAGTATTTGAGTAAAAATTTGCCTAAAAATTCAAATTTCACCTGATTTTTCTGAGTTAAAACATTAATAAGTCAGACTTGGAATTAGATATATGTACGTTTTGACAAATAAGCCGCTCGATTTGTCTGTTATTAATGTTCATATCTTGAAACGCAGACAAAATAGCAAAATAAAACCCCAGGATCATTTTGAGGGTTAATTTAAAATGACGAGTCTGACAGCAGCAGTTACAGAGGACACAGTTTTTCAATAGAAAGTGAATTGGAGCCAGAGTCAAGGGAACTGGATGTGCGGTCATGATCACTTCCTGTTTGTAACGCGCTGGCTAGCAGGTTAGCGACGTCCATTTATATAAACAGTCCATGTATGTGACACTTGGTTGCTATGACGATGCTTTGATGTAAAGTTTTGTTGGTCAGTTCCTCGTCTGTTTTTGGAGACTGGCTCGAGTGAGTTGAGGCTGTTGTTATTTTGTTCTTGTTTCGTCATCGGTTGCGGCCGACAGTAGTCCCTGAGTCCAGAAAATAAACAACCAGAAGAAATTCAGATTGTTTCTTTACCTCAGAACAATACAACAGCTATAATATGCTACAGGATGTTCATAATCATATAGTCTGGAGATGTTTGTGTGCACCAAATTTGAACTGTCGACCTGAAAATGTAACACACAAGAAATAGGCTTTGAAACGTGGTATCGTTGGCCCTAAACTACTTTTTTAACTCGTTACGTAACTGTTTCTGTATTTATTATTTATTCAAGTTACAAATATTACATATGCATTTGCCTAGATGTAAAAATATGGCTGTGTAACTGTGTATCTCCTGATAAAATGACATTTTAAGACCATCAAACCTTTTAATTTACCTGTTGAGGGCCACATAAAATGACATGGAGGCCACATTTAGCCCACGGGCCTTGAGTTTGACACATGTGGTCTATAATGTCCTCAGTTCTTACAGGGTTAAACACATCTGAAACTTGTTTTTTCTCTCTGTGATGAGTTTGTAGATAAAATGAGTTCTCACATTGCTTTTTGTCGTATAAATAAACAGTAAAAGAGCCGTTTTATGAGATCCGAATCTTTTGGATCCCGTAAAAGAGCCAAAAGTCCTGTCACTAGTCGTCAAAATAGGCTGTGTAACTGCGTATCTCATTTTAAGACCATCAAACCTTTAATTTTCCCTGTCGAGGGCCACATAAAATGACATGGAGGGCCACATTTAGCCCACGGGCCTTGAGTTTGACACATGTGCCATAAACCAAGAATTTAAAGCCCCAGTGAGTAACATTTCAGCGGGTAAATGAGTCTAAAACAAATGCTTTTATTTAAATATGGTGTTTTTTAATGCATTAAACATCCTGTATTACAGAAAACTGACTCTCGTGAGGTGTAAGTCATGTTTTAATGTCAAAAACAGACCTGGAGTTGTGTTTTGTTTCATTCACATGTTTGAGTAACATCTCCAAAGCTCAAAATGCTCCGTTCCACCTTGTGATGTCATGAAGTGGCAGGACGACGCAGTATATGGAGGTGGGAACTGAGAAGAACCGACTTTTACTGCTTGAAAAATGAGTTAGATCATCATATAATATTGTTTCCGCCTCACGAACATACCTGGAGTTGTGCTCGAAACGCTCTGTTCCACCTTGTGATGTCATCAAGTGGTAGTTTTCAAGTTAACAGCTCCTTTTTTTACTTTTAGTTCAGTCGAGTTTGGCAATTCCTGGGCTGAAATGGTCCAAATGATTCTAGAAATGAAGGTGTGTGAGGAGGTTAAAAACACATCGGAGCACTTCCTGTATGACCACATGATGACATCACAAGGTGGAACGGAGTGTTTTCAGTTTGAGAGAAGAACTCAGCCTAAATCTGCAGGTTTATGTGTGAATGAAACAAAAAAAAAGCACAACTCCAGTTTGTTTTTTGAGGAAGCGACATTAGAACAGCTCAGAAAACAGCGTCATACGTGCGCTTTAATTATTTATATGAATTTTATGACATTTGTGTAACTTTTATGACATTTGTGTGTAAATTTGTGTAACTTGTGACGCAAATACAGGTTTTTGTTGTAGTTATTGCTTCGTCCTACTGCGTTTCGAGCAAAGAAACATCAAAATGAAGCTGGATTCATGCATTTTCCCCCCTTTTCTTGGACAAATATGACAAATTATCTTATATAAATGCTCAAAATGAACAAAATCCTTACATTTTCTGGGACGCACACACCTAAAAGACAGTATCACCCAACATAACATTAGCGTAAAGAGGCGTCGAGCTTCAGAACACTTTAATACCACAATATTCAGGAGTATAGTTGTCTGCGAACGCGCCGTAGTGTCGGATATTTCATTAATATTTTTAATGAATTAGCGGCCTTATCTGTACTGTGTGTGCATGACCTGTGCTCGCCTGGTGTTTAATTTCAAACTCATTTTCTTGCCATATGAGCACGGCGTTTATGTATTAATGTCGCGAGCGTCGTCAGACAGTGCACATCCCCAATATGTTTTAAAAGGGACGCCCCAGAGGATGGCAGGGGCGATAATGAGAAAACAACAGCATTAACAATATTAGCGACAATAATGAAAATAATTGCGGGTGAAGCTGCAGTGGTAATCACACATGGAGAAATACCTCTGACCGAATCGTACACAATTATCATGCGTGTGTATATAATATAATTAATTCTATGTCTGAGCCTGGTTGCCGCGGGCGATCGGCGTAGAATCAGTTTTGTATGTATAATAGATCAGAGCGTAGTTCATGAATAAAAGAACGGCGAGGAGAACGCACCAGTGACTGTACCAGTGTTTGTCTTTGGACAGCCCAATCAAAGTGAACATGTAATATTGTGATAATCCATACTTGATGAATTCAAGGGGCTGACTTGCCTTAGCTAAGTTCAGCTAATTTCCAGACATGGCTTGCCTCCATAATTGAGTTTCCAATAACATTATGATTATTCCAGCCCACATCATAATTGAATTCAAGGTATTTTTTCTTAACAGTGCAATATTGTAGATGTGTGATTATTATGCATTTGCATGTAGATTTGTGTGCCTTCCTCAAACTCATCACTTTTCTCCTAACTGGATTTCGTATATTGTAGCATACATTCCCCCGTAACAAATGATGGCATCTCCTCTCGTTATGAGCGCCGAGTCAATTATTCCAAAAAGTTCATTTTTATATCAATTTTACCCAGCGTAATGATATTTGGGATTATGATTTCTTTCCTCCAAAAAAGTCTCTCAAAAAGTACCCAGCCTAGACCTGTTTGTCATTCTCATTATACGTGAAAAGTGAATATTTTTACTGTTGAACTCATCAAATTCACATCACTGCCAACTCTCCTCCCACGCATCCAGTTTGATCCTGCTTAAGAAATGCTATCAAACTTAGACACCCTGGCCCCACCGCTCCTGTGTTGCATAATGTAGGCCGTATAGGCAGAAGTGGCGCTGGCGTGAATGTAATTTTCATTAGCTGTGACGCCCCTGTAGACCCGCTTCAGTGCGTCTGGGGCTCGGTGCCTGAAAACAGGAGCTGCTTTTCCCACAATGCCCCAAATCCCTGTTCCTCGCAGCTTTAGGTGAAGCAGCTCCAATAAATGAATTTTTGAGCGGAGCTGGATGCATAGTAACAAAACCTCAGCCCAGCAGTGGGGAAATATTTAACATTTACAGTTCGAACTCAAAAGTTTAGAAGTGAGAGGGCATCAGGAGCAGGAGGAGGAGGGAAATGTGGATTATAGGCCGTTATGTTACGTTATTATTCAAGTATAAAGACTGTAATCTGCATTTCACTCTATATAAAAGTGGTTTAATGTTGCAGGTCTCAGCTGAAGAAAAGAAGGAGTTAAAAAGGCAGTTTTGGTTATGAAAGACACCATTTATTTCCTATTTATAACTCTAAACAAGGAGAACATTAGTGTTAGCCAGGGTGCTACAGGAGTGAGAGCCTCCATGAAGGACCTGAGTGATTATACAACAGTCTCTCCTCATTTTTCCTCACACTCATTCACTTTCCTTTACTCCCCCCCTCTCTCCTTCACTCTCCCTGACTCTCCCTCACAGTTGTTTTGTACACATGTTTGATCACACCAGGCTTCTCCACTCTCCCTCACTCCTCCTCACTCCTCCTCTCTCCTCCTCACTCTCCTTCACTCCTCCTCACTCTCCCTCACTTTCCTTCATTCCTCCTCACTCTCCTTCACTCCCCCTCACTTTCCTTCACTCCTTCACTCCTCCTCACTCTACCTCACTCTCCTTCACTCCACCTCACTCTCCCTCACTTTCTCTCACTCTCCCTCACAGTTGTTTTTCTCACTCTCTCTCACACAGGCTTCGTTCTTCACTTTGCACCAACAGCCTCAGCTCTGTGTTGATTTAACTCTCACTAGTATTTAAAGTTGCCTCAGGGATCGATGGCGACGCTTTAACATTGTCCAGGAGCGACGAACGATGAGCGACGAACGACGAGCGACGAGAGACACGACTCATGACACCGAGACGGATCGTCGGGCGTTTCAGGTTCACGAGAACATCGGTAAAACGAAGGCACATAAATAAATTGTATTGATGAAAGGGCCGATATTACAGTCACACACAGACCTGGAGTTGTGTTTTTTTGTTTCATTCACATGTTTAACACACAAACTAACCTGCAGATTTAGGCTGAGTTCTTCTCTCAAACACAAAACACTCTGTTCCACCTTGTGATGTCATCAAGTGGTAATACAGAAAGTGCTCCACTGTGTTTTTAAACTGCACACATCATTTCTAGAATCATTTGGGTCATTTCAGCCCTGGAATTGCACAACTACTACTGAACAAAAGGTAAAAAAGGAGCTGTTCACTTGAAAACTACCACTTCATGACATCACAAGGTGGAATGGAGCGTTTCAAGCACAACTCCAGGTATGTTTGTAAAGAGGAAACAACATTATAACACATTTTTCAAGCTAGCACAGCCGTTTTTTTTCTCACTTCCCATCTCCAGAGTCCCATACACATGTTGGTGTCATATTATTTTGCTTAAATCTTTTCAAAAGGCCAAATGTTCTTCGGTTTTCTCCACATCGCTCCCGTTTTCCCGCCTTCTCCTCATCACGCAGCACGTCCGATACCAGAATTCCCGCTCGGGAGAAGAATGGGTAAAGAAAAGGGAAAGAAAGGTTGCAACAACTTTTAACAAAACATGACACACGACTGAGGGCTGGCTTCTCATTTACATACGCTGACATTTTCCTGAGAATATTTCAACGCTGTGCTGAGCTGTAATGAACTCCTGCCAGGGACCAGTCAAGGAATAATGTTTCCATAAAGGTAAGCTGTCCACGTGTGTGCGGAGAGAGGGATGAGGAGGAGGAGGAGGCGCGTTTTTCTCCCCTCTCCTCTCTCTTCTCATGTCGGCTGTTTGGTAACAAAGGGGTATTTTTCTTTGCGTTCGCTTCATCCATCTCGGCTGATACTGATTTAGTGGATTTTGCCAGGCTTTTTACGGCCTAATTGCACAAGGAGACGGCGAATTTGTTAGTGGTGACACCGAGGCTTTCCGCTGGGAATGCATCTCATTACCGAACGCAATGTCCAGGAACATCAGATATTATTAGCTGTCATTAATCTGCCATATATAGTGAAGTGAGAGAAAAGGGCGACGGAGGACACAAAGAGAGAGATATGATGAGTGGAGCGGGCGGAGGGGTGAGGGCGGAGGTCACGGAGGTCAGGGAGCACCTGGAGATGATGAAGTCTTAATCTGGCAACCGATTTGTCATTATGATATTATGTCCCGTGCATATTCATGAGTGTTTTATTTGAACCCAGGGATCCAAAAGATTCGGATCTCATAAAACGGCTCTTTTACTGTTTATTTATGCGACAAAAAAACTACGTGAGAACTCATTTAATCTAGAAACTCATCACAGAGAGAAACGACGGAGGTTCAGACGTGTTTAAGGACAAACTCAAGGCCCGTGGGCTAAATTTGGCTCTCCATGTCATTTTATGTGGCCCTCGACAGGGTAAATTAAAGGTTTGATGGTCTTAAAATGAGATACGCAGTTACACAGCCTATTTTGACGACCGGTGACAGGACTTTTGGCTCTTTTATGGGATCCAAAAGATTCGGATCTCATAAAACGGCTCTTTTACTGTTTATTTATACGACAGGAGCCAATGTGAGAACTCATTTTATCCACAAACTCATCACAGAGAGAAACGACCAAGGTTCAGATGTGCTAAACCCTTTAAGAACTGAGGACATTATAGACCACATGTGTCAAACTCAAGGCCCGTGGGCTAAATGTGGCCCTCCATGTTATTTCATGTGGCCCTCGATAGGTAAATTAAAAGGTTTGATGGTCTTAAAATGTCATTTTATCAGGAGATACGAGTTACACAGCCACATTTTTACATCTAGGTAAATGCATATGTAATATTTGTAACTTGAATAAATAATAAATACAGAAACAGTTAATTAACAAGTTAAAAAAGTAGTTAGATTTATTATCTGGTCCCTTTGAGAGCAACCATTTTGCTGTTTGACTCCCCTGTTATAGACCATTATATCTCACCTAGACTTTTTTTTCTTTTAAGCCATAAAAATCATGTTAAAGGAAGTATCAGCATCTACTTTTTGCCTTTTTTCACACAACTATCTCCAATTTACACCTCTATCCATCCTTATTTTTGCTATTTTTGACGCATCAAATAACTGACGGCCCCGGCGCTCTGATTGATCGTCTTCTCCTGCTCTGATTGGTCGTCTTCTCCTGCTCTGATTGGTCGTCTTCTCCTGCGCTCTGATTGGTCGTCTTCTCCTGCCCTCTGATTGGTCGTCTTCTCCTGCTCTGATTGGTCGTCTTCTCCTGCTCTGATTGGTCGTCTTCTCCTGCGCTCTGATTGGTCGTCTTCTCCTGCGCTCTGATTGGTCGTCTTCTCCTGCGCTCTGATTGGTCGTCTTCTCCTGCGCTCTGATTGGTCGTCTTCTCCTGTGCTCTGATTGGTTGTCTTCTCCTGGGCTCTGATTGGTCGTCTTGTCCTGCTCTGATTGGTCGTCTTCTCCTGCGCTCTGATTGGTCGTCTTCTCCTGAAGCACAGTTGGTTGCAGAGTTACGGTCATGGAAAGTCCACAACAGCGAGTTTATCGGCGTCAGCGTGAGTGGAGCGGGCGGAGGGGTGAGGGCAGAGGTCACGGAGGTCAGGGTGCACCTGGAGATGATAAAGTCTTAATGTGGCAACCCATTTGTCATTATGATATTATGTCCTGTGCATATTCATAAGTGTTTTATTTGAACCCGTCGTGTGTTTATTCGAGAGCCATGTGTCAGATCAGTGTTGGGCCGGTTTTGTTCTCAAATCCCACTTGACTCAAATGAAAGTGACAAGCTTAAAGTAGATTTTCCGAATGCGTTCCTTGTGATTGTCGCCCATAACAGTGTGTTCTCTTCACACATATGTTTCATTTGATACTGAATCTTTGGCTGTTTTTGCCCCGCCTGGAGACTGCTCCATGCACCAGATAGGATTACACCTTCTAAGCAGATTGTGTTGTGGAGGGTTACCATAGATCCTGCTCTGAACAAACCGGAGCCTCTGTCGCTCTCATTAGCGGCGTTCAGACGGAGGGGGCTCCTGCCGCGCTGCCCGGCTCTTTCAGAGGATGGTCTAATGACTAAAAGTTCCTCTATAAAAAGTATACAGCTCCCTGCAAATTGAGTTTCCTCTTTGTGCCAATTGAGGGTGGTTTATGTCGGCTGTGGGAGCGACTTTGAACTCCCCGTCCCGAACTGCAGAGGCCTGGGTCAGTCCCGCCCCCACGGCCGAGGGTCCTACAGAGGGTCCTACAGCGGCTCCTACAGCGGCTCCAACAGAGGCTCCAACAGCGGCTCCTACAGAGGCTCCAACAGAGGCTCCAACTGCGGCTCCTACAGCAGCTCCAACAGTAGCTCCAACAGAGGCTCCAACAGAGGCTCCAACAGCGGCTCCTAGAGAGGCTCCAACAGCGGCTCCAACAGCGGCTCCAACAGAGGCTCCGACAGAGGCTCCGACAGAGGCTCCTACAGAGGCTCCAACAGAGGCTCCAACAACTGGACGTCTCATCGTTCTCACACAAAACACAGTCTGAAGCAGGGGAAGCTCTCGCACACAACGAGAAGTTTAACAAAAAGCTGTTTTGTCAACCGGTGACAGGACTTTCGGCTCTTTTATGGGATCCAAAAGATTCGGATCTCATAAAACGACTCTTTTACTCTTTATTTATATGACAGAAGTTAATGAGAGACTCATTTTATCTATAAACTCATCACAGAGAGAAACGACTGAGGTTCAGATGTGTTTAACCCTTTAAGGACTGAGGACAAACTCAAGGCCCGTGGGCTAAATGTGGCCCTCCACATTATTTTATGTGGCCCTCGACAGGGTAAATTAAAAGGTATGATGGTCTTAAAATGTCATTTTATCAGGAGATACACATTTACACAGTCATATAGGCAAATGCATTTGTAATATTTGTAACTTGAGTTAAAAAAGTAGATTTATTTTACATCTGGCCCTTTGAGAGGAGCCATTTTGCTGATGTGGCCCTTGGTGAAAATGTGTTTGACTCCCCTGTTATAGACCATTATATCTCACCTAGACTTTTTTTCTTTTAAGCCATAAAAATCATGTTAAAGGAAGTATCAGCCTGTACTTTTACCTTTTTTTCCAGACACCTACTTCTATTTTACATCCATCTTTTCTATCCATCCTTATTTTTCGTTTGATGCATCAAATAACTGACACCTGCGCTCTGATTGGCCGTAATGACAGTGACACATTTAAAGAGCCTCATGCTTCTGCTTTGAGACGCACTTTGAACTTACATGAAGCACAGTTGGTTGGAGAGTTACGGTGATGGAAAGTCCACAATCACGAGTCTATCGGCGAAAGCATCTGACGGGTTAAAATGCCGTTTTGTGCACAAAGTTCTCACTCGAGCTGCAAACAGAAGCAGATTTTGTGCCGATTCTTGTCTCGTGTCAGCGTCAATGATTATAAAACACACACAAATTAGAAAAAATAAGAAGAAAGAAACCGACTCACAGACAAACATCACATCACTGGACTGAAATCTCTCTAAATAAATATCTTAACATGTTTATTTGAACTTTGAGTCTGTATGTTTAAAGAACGATTCCTCACTCCACGTTTCCTCGGGAGCTGCTGCCTCTCCTTTGTCCCGTTCTATCTCTTTTGCCAAAAGCGAGTGTTGGCGCTGTCCCATGTGGGAGCGACGGGGGCCTCGCAGGATGCCCAGGACCCAGCCAAGACGCAGCGATTGTCTTCAACGTCGGGGGCATAAAAGCTGCGATCAGAGCCCCCCAAAAGTACAAATCCACACAGTTGTGCTCTTCTCCTCCTCCCGCCCCGCCGTCTCCGCAATTATGCACACACACTGCCATAAATCTAATGTGCTTTCATGATCTGTGGAAGCGCAGTACATAAAACGTGTTTGCTGGATTTGCATACAAACACACTTATTCTAAATCCCCCTCAGAAGTTGTAAATGATTGTCTTTTCCTGAAATACATCTCAGCAAATTGTATTTGGGCATGTTTATGAATCCTATTATGGCGTGGGCTTCATCATATCTGTGGACAGTGATGGTTCTGTGCAGGAAAGAGAAGAGGAAGAAGAGGAGGAGAGAGGGTGAGATTTAGTAAGGGAGAGAGGGAGAGAGTGAAAGAGGGACAGAGAGGAAGAGGGAGGGACAGGGAGAGAGGATGAGAGAGAGAGAGAGAGACAGGGAGAAGGAGAGAGGGAGAGAGAGAGAGAGAGGGGAGAGAGGGAGAGGGCCAGGGCGATAGACTTTGTCATTTGTTTCAGACGGAGCAGGATTCTCCCTCAGTGCTTCATGACAGGTTCATGTGGCCCAGAGAGAACCACAGTATCACGAGTCAACATGAGTCTTTAGACCTGGTTTAGTCCTGGTTTAGTCCTGGTTTAGGCCTGGTTTAGTCCTGGTTTAGTCCAGTTTTAGACCTGGTTTAGACCTGGTTTAGACCTGGTTTAGACCTGGTTTAGTCCTGGTTTAGTCCTGGTTTAGGCCTGGTTTAGTCCTAGTTTAGTCCAGTTTTAGACCTGGTTTAGACCTGGTTTAGACCTGGTTTAGTCCAGTTTTAGACCTGGTTTAGACCTGGTTTAGTCCTGGTTTAGACCTGGTTTAGACCTGGTTTAGACCTGGTTTAGACCTGGTTTAGTCCAGTTTTAGACCTGGTTTAGACCTGGTTTAGTCCAGTTTTAGACCTGGTTTAGACCTGGTTTAGACCTGGTTTAGTCCTGGTTTAGACCTGGTTTAGTCCTGGTTTTGACCTGGTTTAGACCTGGTTTAGTCCTGATTTAGTCCTGGTTTAGTCCTGGTTTAGTCCAGTTTTAGTCCTGGTTTAGACCTGGTTTAGTCCTGGTTTAGTCCTGGTTCAGTCCTGGTTTAGTCCTGGTTTTGACCTGGTTTTGACCTGGTTTAGTCCTGGTTTAGTCCTGGTTTAGTCCTGGTTTAGTCCAGTTTTAGTCCTGGTTTAGACCTGGTTTAGTCCTGGTTCAGTCCCATTTTAGTCCTGGTTTAGTCCTGGTTCAGTCCTGATTTTAGTCCTGTTGTAGTCCTGGTTCAATCCTGGTTTAGTTCTGGTTTAGACCTGATTTAGTCCTAGTTTAGTCCTGGTTCAGTCCTGCATTAGTCCTGTTCTAGTCCTGTTCTAGCCCTGTTCTAGTCCTAGTTCTTGTTCTTGTTCTAGTTCTAGTCCTAGTTCTTGTCCTAGTTCTAGTCCTGTTCTAGTCCTAGTTCTAGTCCTGTTCTAGTCCTAGTTCTAGTCCTGTTCTAGTCCTGTTCTAGTCCTAGCTCTAGTCCTAGTTCTTGTCCTAGTTCTAGTCCTAGTTCTTGTCCTGTTCTAGTCCTAGTTCTTGTCCTGTTCTAGTCCTGTTCTAGTCCTAGCTCTAGTCCTAGTTCTTGTTCTAGTTCTAGTCCTAGTTCTTGTCCTAGTTCTAGTCCTAGTTCTAGTCCTAGTTCTAGTCCTAGTTCTTGTCCTAGTTCTGGTCCTGTTCTAGTCCTAGTTCTAGTCCTGTTCTAGTCCTGTTCTAGTCCTAGTTCTAGTCCTAGTTCTGGTCCTGTTCTAGTCCTGTTCTAGTCCTGTTCTAGTCCTAGTTCTAGTCCTAGTTCTGGTCCTGTTCTAGTCCTAGTTCTAGTCCTGTTCTAGTCCTGTTCTAGTCCTGTTCTAGTCCTGTTCTGGTCCTGTTCTAGTCCTAGTTCTAGTCCTGTTCTAGTCCTGTTCTAGTCCTAGTTCTAGTCCTAGTTCTGGTCCTGTTCTAGTCCTGTTCTAGTCCTGTTCTAGTCCTAGTTCTAGTCCTAGTTCTGGTCCTGTTCTAGTCCTAGTTCTAGTCCTGTTCTAGTCCTGTTCTAGTCCTAGTTCTAGTCCTGTTCTAGTCCTGTTCTAGTCCTGTTCTAGTCCTGTTCTAGTCCTAGTTCTAGTCCTAGTTCTAGTCCTGTTCTAGTCCTGTTCTAGTCCTAGCTCTAGTCCTAGTTCTGGTCCTTGTTCTAGTCCTGTTCTAGTCCTAGTTCTTGTCCTAGTTTAGTCCTGGTTCAGTCCTGCATTAGCCCTGTTCTAGTCCTAGTTCTAGTCCTAGTTCTAGTCCTGTTCTAGTCCTGTTCTAGTCCTTGTTCTAGTCCTGTTCTAGTCCTACTTCTAGTCCTAGTTCTTGTCCTCCGTTCGTCCCACAGCGGCTCTAACTCGACCTCGTCCGTCTCTAAACTCGTCCTCGAGTGAAGAGGCCCATAAACATTTCCCGAGTTATAAAACTTTCATTACATTCTCACGATGCGGCTGCAGTGAAAGCGTTTCTGCGTTTTTGTCCGTGTGCCGTTCAAGTGGAGCGGCCCCTGAACAAGCAGCGTCTTTGTGGAGCGGGAGACTTTTTCAAACCCGGCCTCTTGACTCGGCCGAGCAGATCAAGGCTCGGAGAAGTGGCAAAACAATGGTGCGATTTAATGAGATTGTAAAAGAGGCCGAGGCTGAAGGAGGAGAGTGAATACCACAGAGCCAGCGCCCGGCTCATTCAAAAGGTCTTTTCAGGGTCTGTGCCGAGCCCCCTCCACCGCCGCAGTCCAACAGGAGGTACACTCCGTCTGCTTTTCTCCACATTCCAGCAGTGAGGCGAGCAGATTAAACCGACAAGACTAAATTATAATGACGTTTCTGTGAGAGTTTTTATAGAACTCGTCATGAAAAACAGGCAAGACGTGTTTATTTGTGCAGTGCAATTCATACTTAAAGTCATTCGAAGTGTTTTACAGAATAAGAAAGACGTTAAAATCACAAAACAACGAATAAAAACATAAATAATCAGCATAAAAATAATAAAAGAGAAAAGAGAAGAACAAACCCTCAGCAGAACGAACCCTCAGTCAGCGTCGAAACAGAAAAACTTCAGATCTGAACTGTTCTTTCTACTTCAGGCGACATCACACACGTCATTTTCACTACAATGAAAAAGTCTGAAAGAAATACTTCATATGTGATTCAGCAATTAGCGTAGATCAGGAGTGTCCAAACTATGGCTCAGGGGCCAAATGCGGCCCTCAGACCAGTTTTTATTGGTCCTCAGGCCTCCTGCTGAACCGGCCCAACTGATCAAATTAAACTATTTCTACAACTATAACCTCAAACATCTCATTGCCGTGTGATACAGACTAAAATTAATGTGTTTAAGCCTTATTAATCTGCTGTGAAGAAGTTTGTAAAAAAAAGTTTGGGCACGTCGCTTCCCGCCCGCTCCCTGCTAAACGCTGTCAATCAAAACTGTTGCTAACGCTAGCACGAGCGACCTCGGGGAAAGAAGGACCTGATTTGTCTGTTATTCATGTTCATATCTTGATTTATGGACAAAATAGTGAAATAAAAACACCAGGACCATGTAGAGGGTTAATACGAACATTTAAGACCAAATGACGAGTTACAGAGAGAGGGGACACAGTTTATAAAAAATAAATAAATAAATAAACTTAAAATAACAACAACAACAACAACAAAATTAAAATAACTAAAAAAAAAACAAAAAAAAAACAAAAAAAAACAAAAAACTAAAAAAAAAAAAAAGAAAAAAAAAACTTAAAAAAAACTACCTCAAAATAACAGAAAAAAAAATAAATAATAAAAATAATAATAATAATAATAGTAAAAATAACTTTAAAAACCCCTCAAAATAACAAAGAAAAAAAAATGAACAAAAAAAAATAAATAAAAAATAATAATATATTTTATTTATGAGCGCCTTTCAAAACACCTAAGGACACTGAACAAGATAAAAACATATAAATACAATAAAACATGACAAAAAACAAGATGCGTGATTGGTTATGAAAGGTAGGAAACTCAAAATAACTTAAAAAAAAACAAAACAACAACAAAAAAACAACAAAAAACTTAAAAATTTACTCAAAAAAAACAAACAAAAAAAACAAAACAAAACCAAAACAAAACAACCCCAGGATCATGTAGAGGGTTAATACGAACATTTAAGTAGTTCACCCATGACCAAATCCTGTTTGGAGCACGACGAAACAGGGAAGAGGAGGAGAAGAAGAAGAAGAAGAAGAAGAAGAAGAAGAAGAAGAAGAAGAAGAAGAAGAAGAAGAAGAAGAAGAAGAAGAAGAAGAAGAAGAAGAAGAAGAAGAAGAAGAAGAAGAAGAAGAAGAAGAAGAAGTAGAAGAAGAAGAAGAAGCAGAAGAAGAAGAAGGAGAAGAAGAAGAAGAAGCAGAAGAAGAAGAAGGAGAGTGTATGTAGATCACCATCATGAGTCTGTGTGAGGCCTGTGCGCTGCAGCGGGTCCAGAGTCACACCAGGTCTGAGCTCGGGGCCTTTGACCCGACGCCCCCTGACGTGTCCCGTTCAGACTCACGGCCCCGTGTGGCGTCCGAGGAAGTGTCCACGCCGACCCCCACCTGCCCCAAGAACCCCCCTACTGCCCCCCCCCTACTGCCCCCAATGCCCCGTCCCAACCAAAAAGGCTCATGTGTCTGCGTTTAATGACACTTTTAGGAATTAAAAGTATAAAAAAGTGCATTTTAATTCATGTTTTCTGCTCTATGTTCTGATTTCCTCATCACAAACATACTCTGAGGTGTGTTTTGCTTCATTCACACATGTTTAACACACAAACCTGCATATTGAGGCGGAAAACACTCTGTTCCACCTTGTGATGTCATCGTGTGGTCATACAGGAAGTGCTCCACTGTGTTTTTAAACTCCACACACTTTCATTAATAGAATCATTTGGATCATTTCAGACCTGGAATTGCCCATTTCTACTGAACTAAAGGTAAAAAAGGAGCTGTTCACTTGAAAACTACCACTTCATGACATCACAAGGTGGAACAGAGCGTTTTGAGCTTTGGAGATGTTACAGACTAATAATAAAGTGTTGCTCCAGGTGGGTTTTTGAGGAGGGGTAACAGTATTATAAGAGTCAATTTTACGTAATATAAGACCTTTAATATTCTAGTTTAGGTTTAAGGCATATTTTTAAATAGTGATGTGTATCTAGATTTTTGGCGGCAAACACTTATTCTGGTACTTTCTGTTGCAACACTGACATTTCTCCATTGTTGGACAAATGAAGCTTCTCTTTTCTTATCTCTGAACTGGCTTTGTCTTGATTTGTCTGAATAAAACACAGTAAAGTGTCTCTGAGAGTCCAAAAAAACACTTTATAAATGTAAATCTTTATTCATGTTATTACTATGAACAAACTGTCACTATTATAACATATTTGACTATTATATTATATTTTGGCCAACAATAAATACATTGAAAAAACTTTAAAAAAAAAAATAAAAAAAATAAATAAAATAATAATAATATGTATTCTTGATTTCATATTGTTCAGTCCATAGTAAAAGCAAATAAAAAAAAATAAAAAACAAAAATATTCTTGATTTCATCTTGTCCAGCCCATAATAAATAAATACATGAAAATAATATAATAATAATAATAATAATAATAATAATAATAATAATAATAATATAATAATAATAATAATAATAATAATATCTATATGTCTTATAAGTCATAAGTAAATATGAGTTAGTGCCTGATCAGAGCGAGTACCAGCTCCTTGAATCACTCTGGGACATAGTTAAAGTGCCCTCTTCCTGACGGGCAGGGCATGGGCACGCTGCCATCCACAGCTGTTTCTTTTATGAGCTTTAATTCGCTCTGAGCCAATAGATAAAACAGGCTCCGTCTCTGAGCCGAGGCTGCGGAGACCAAACACCAAAAGGACCTTCATAGGTGCAGTGTAGTTAACCGCGGTAATTAACAGCCACAGTAATCAGACCAGGGAAGTGCGTCGTTAAGATGAATCTGCTCATGCTAACGACAGAATGAAGCTACGTCCTCCATGACCCTGTGTGATCAGAGCAGCGCTATGCTAACGCTACGAGTGCAACGACAGGGGCCTAATGCCGCAACTATGGGCCTTAAAAATTGATCATTTCAGATCTGGAGTTGCCAAACTCTACTGGACTAAAGGTAAAAGGAGCTGCTAACCTGAAAACTACCACTTCATGACATCACAAGGTGGAACAGAGCATTTTGAGGTTTGAGCACTAAATATAAAACGACAACTATGGGCCTTAAATAGGAAAGGCAAGTTGATTTATAGACAACGTAATCACAAATCTAAATAATAGCGTTCATGTACAGCACGTGTCAAACTCAAGGTCCCCGGCCAAATGTGGCCCTCCACATCATTTTATGTGGCCCTCGACAGGGTGAATTAAAAGGTATGATGGTCTTAAAATGTCATTTCATCAGGAGATATGTAGTTGCACAGCCATATTTTTACATCTAGGCAAATCAATATGCAATATTTGTCATTTTAATAATTAATAAATACAGAAACAGTTAATTAACAAGTTAAAAAAGTAGGTAGATTTATTTTACATCCGGCCCTTTGACGGCAGCCATTTCGCTGATGTGGCCCTCGGTGAAAATGTGTTTGACTCCCCTGATATACAGTATTCAAGGGCCCATGTGACACTATTTTCTGAAAACTACCACTTTATGACATCACAAGGTGGAACAGAGTGTTTTGAGCTTTGGACGGACTAATAATAAAGAAACAAAACACAAGTCCAGGTCTGGTTCTGAGGAGGTAACGACATTATAACATGGCTTAAACCTCACAAGAGTCACTTTTGTGTAATATAAGATGTTTAAATAAAAACTTTCATAAACTCTTTACACTTTTTTTCTAAATATTTATTCTGGAGATGCACTTTATAGGTGACAGAGTGAAGTTTCGTTACAGTTATACCCATAATGTCTTTGTTTATGTGGTAATTCTTTCTTTCTTTAGTCTTTATTTGTCAGGGACCATCTACAAATTCATTAATCCAACAAAATTAAAGATGATTTGAAGCAGATTTAGCTCCTGCTGCTTTCCCTCTGCAGACCCTGGGCAGGTGAACACACATTAAAAAACACATTTCAGTACGATTATATTATAAAACTAACAGTTCAACATTGACACCAGCAGGAAAATACAATAAATAAAATAGTAATGTTGTTAATAATTTGTTATTTGGCTTTTTAAGTTCAAAATAAATCATTACAGGAGGCAAAAACAGCAGAAAAGACTAAATATAACACAAATAAAAGAATAAAACTTCTACAACCTCGAACCTTTAATGTCGACAGAGAAATAAAAACACATTTGTGATAATATAAAACATGACTGAGCTGTACTTTTCTTCTGTCTTTATCCAGAACGGACACTTCTTCAAAACTTTACAGAGATCTGAGTCTCACCGGTGAATCTCATATTTTCAAATGAATGATTGACAGGTGGATCAGCCAATCAGAGACAGGCTTGGTCCATCCATATTGAAAAAAAATAAGGAAATAATAATTATCACAGGAGGCTGAAAAACATGGAGGATTTCTGCAGAATCAATGAGAGAAATGTGATTTTATTGTAAATCACAGGCGACCAATGAGCTCCTTCGCTTCACACGTGTCACTGAAATAAACTGATCTGATTGGACGATCACGTTTGACCAGGTTTGAGGACGTGGACCAGACTTAATAAAACACAGAGAGATCAGTCTGGATTTTTCAGGCAAAATGAGATGATACAGACTATTTTTCACCTGCGCTTTGTTCGAAATACAACATATACACAATAAAACATTAAAATAAGCATATAAGTGCATATAAAACATTAAAAACAGGAGCAGGTGTGAGTTTAAAAGTTCGTTACCACATTATTAAAGTGCGATTGTGGCACCAAAGTCTCCAGATTACCTTCATCTTGACATATATTCCACTTTTGTGACGTAAAACAGCCCAAATCCCTTTTTTCCATCTCAGTTCTCGGTGTTTAGCCTCATACTGTCATGTGATCTTGTATTAAAAGTCACCGGATCAATGAAATGTTGGATTGCAGTGTGACTCTGAAGTGCTGTATGTTTGCAAGTTTTCTCCCCGACAAAACCCACAATGTCGATGAAACGTTCTGCACCGACGAAGGTTTGAACTTTGTGTTTAAACAAGAGAGAAATGTGAGAAAATGTTAATGCCTGTGTGAGAAAAGTGTATAAAGTGTGTGGTGAAGGGTTTAGAGCCAAGAAACATACATAACAGAGGAGCCCAAACTCTTTTCACCGAGGCCATATCATGAAAAATATTGGACATGGAGGCCAGTGGTCAGTACAGTGGATAATTCAGGCGATGCTTTTCACATAGTTTTGATTTCATACTTTAAATTAGGCTTGAAATATTAATATTAGGTCTGTTTGACAATGAAGTTTGATGTTATTTAAGATAAGATAAGATATGCCTTTATTAGTCCCACAGTGGGGAAATTCCAGTATTGCACCACACAGTTAAAGAACAGAAGGAAAATGGTACAAGCATAAAAAAATAAAACAAGATAATAGATAAATAGTTTAAAATAATTTAAGAAATAGACTTAAAAATAAACTAAAAATAGACTCTTATGTTACATCTGCGTAAAGTGACTTGAGTATTACACATGGTTGAATGACACATGTTCAGGGTTAACAGTAACATTTAGGTTATATTGGTAGAATTACTTAAATTTGCCGTAAAAAGTCCTGATTATGATCAACTGGGCCACTTCAACTGAAGGTCTGAGGGCCAATAAAAATTAGTCTGAGGGCCGCATTTGGCCCCCGGGCCCTAGTTTGGACACCCCTGATATAGAATAATGTTAAAAAGTAAAGCTGATACTTTGCGGATTTCATCTATTGTGGGTTATTTTTAGAACGTGACCCCCGAGATAAACGAGGGACCTCTGTACATGTCATATTCTGTTGTTCTGTTTCTGTTTCAAAGCAGAGGCCGGAGTCTGCATTTACACCATATCTCTAAGAAAAGTCAGATTAAACAATGTCTTTTCTGTAACTTCCCTGGATATTAGACTTGTTTCTGTAATAAAACTCACAGTTACAAACCGGCGTCGCCCTTTGGCCCCGTCCGGCCTGAGACGGCATAAAAGTAGCGGTGCCAAACACTCAAACGGCGGGATAAGAGCTAATCGGCCCTGTTGCATTATTAAACCTCCGCGGTGTAATCCAGCCTTCCTGCACTCTACATATTTGTCTGGGTAATCTTTCTTAAACCGTGATAAAGTGGGATTAAGCCTCTGAATTAATCATGGGAACGGCTGCTTTGATACCAGACCGGGACCCGTAGCACTGGGCCAGCTGCACCGGCCCGAGCGCTGCCTGCTTAACACCACAAGTGCCAAACATATGCTACCGGGGCGGACGGGGGCGGGCGGGGGCGGAGCCGGACGTCCCAGCGGAGCCCTCGACAATGCAACACAATACCGTCCTCCTCAGACGCGTGCGGTGACTTAAACACGCCATTGTATTAAATATGAAAGAGCCTCGCCATTGTCCGAGCGCGAGCGAGCGGAGAGACAGTGTTGTCCATTAGCCACATGATTAAGCAGACGACACGGTAGGGGCCGCAGAGGTAAATAAAAGACGCCTTCTGTCATTTCCTAGTCCCCGAGGGCCCCGGGACAAGGCCCCGAGCGAAGGGCCCTTCACAAAAGTTACTACGGTTAAAGCCAATTGACTCAAAAAGTGATAATGTATGAGTGTGAAAACAGCTGAGTGGAAGAAGGAGATTAGCACAATGATAGACTGGAAGATAGAGTAGAAGAAGAAGAAGAAGAAGAAGAAGAGGAGGAGGGGGAGGAATAAACAGGAGAAGAAGAGGGAGAGGAGAGACGAGCTGGGGAAACAAAATAACAAAATAAAAAACAGTGAAAGAGAGAGAAAGGCTGGAGAACTGAACAATACAGAAGAAAAAATCAACAAAATAAAACAAACAGTGAGAGGAGAGACGGGCTGGGGGGAAACACCAGACTGAAGGAGGGAGGTGGAAAGAACAGCTACAATGTATAAAAAAAATTATAAATAAATAAAAAAGGTGAAAAAAAAATACAAAAAAAGAAACAAAAAAAACATACAAAAATATCAAACAAAAAACTAAATTAAACAAAAAGTAATGAGAAAAAAATCCCAAAAGAAACAAAAATATAAAACAAAAAAACAAAAAAAGAAATAAACAAAAAGAAACAAAAACATCAAAAAATAAAACAAAAAAACCAACAAAAAATAGAAACAAAAACAAAAAAAAACATACAAAAATATCAAACAAAAAACTAAACTAAACAAAAAGTAAAGAAAAAAAATCCCAAAAGAAACAAATATATATATATAAAAAAAGAAACAAACAAAAAGAAAAAAAAACATCAAAAAATAAAACAAAAAAAAAAACTAGACAAAGCAAACAAAAAAGTAAAGATAAAGAAAAACAAACAAAAAAGAAACAAATACATTAAACAAACAAAAAAACAAAACAAAAAAGAAGCAAAACACATGAAACAAACAAAAAAGAAACAAAAAAAAAGCGACACAAATTAAAAAAAAAAAAAAAAAAAAAAGAACACAAAACCTTATAAATCAGAGCTTAAACAAAATTCAGTTCAACAAAAAGTTCGACAAAACAACTTTTCTGATGCTCCAGGGAAATTACTTGGACAAAGTAGTAAAAAAAAACATTAAAATATACATACAATAAACGAGTAACAAAGAAATAATACAATATTATTAAAGAAATAATACAATATTATTAATAATAAAATTTACTTTTTTTTTTTTAAATTAATAAAACACATAAATTAATTTTAAGTTGTCAAGCAGAAAATTTAATTAAAAATGAATTTACTCAAGAAACACTTTTACTATCACTTAATAATAATGTGTGTATAAAAGTTGCACAATAGAATAAGTAAATATAAGTCGACATTGTGTAAAAATATAATCAAACACCAGAGAAGATTAAAGTCGGGCTCGTCGTCGGGGCGGTTGGTTAAACGGTTAAATCGCTGCTCTCTGCTCCACGTCAGGTGTTTATTATCACATTGTATCATTTACATGTGAAAAAGACCCCGCCTCTCCCCTCCCCTAGCCCCGCCCCCTGCCCCCCGCCCCTCCCGCCTCTCGATTGGCGGACGGGGGCATCTGCTACAGTGTCCCCGGAGCCCCTCCCCGTGTTCAGAGTGCATGAACCCGGCGTATTCACAGAGCGCCCAATATGTCAAACGCTTATTATGGGAAACATTAACCAAACGGATGGAAGAGTCTGGAAATAAAAGAGAGAAACGGAGATAATCAGTGTAAAGCATTTCTCAAACTGAGGTGATGTGTCTGTTTGGAGCAGCTGACGAGTCCGACTGACGCTGGACGAGGTCGAGAAGCACAAAAAATGACATTTATAAGCTGCTATTTTTATTTTTAAAGGTTTATATTAAGTTAAGTGACTCTTCTGAGCGTTAAACCGGGTTATAATGTTGTTTTCTCCTCAAAAACCGACCTGGAGCTGGGTTTTGTTTCATTCACACATTTAAGTGACTTTTTTTATTAGTCTGTAACATCTCCACACCTCAAAACGCTCTGTTCCACCTTGTGATGTCATGAAGTGGTGGTTTTCAGGCTAGCAGCTACTTTTACCTTTAGTTCAGGAGTGAGAGAAGAGAGGGGCTGGAAAAACAAAACAAACAAAAAATAAAAAATAAATAAAAACTAAAAAAAATAATAAAAATAAAGAAAAACAAGCAAAAAAAAAAACAAAACTAAAAAATCAAACAAACAAAAAACAAACAAAAAATAAACAAAATCAAAGAAATAAAACAGAAAAGAAACAAAAACATGAAAAAAAGAAACAAAAAACACGTAACCCCCCCCCCCCCCAAAAAAAAAACTACACAAATAAAACAAAAAACACAAAAGAAAAAGAAACAAAAATAAACAAAAAATAAAAAACTAAATAAAAATGAAAAATAAAAATAAAGAAAAACAAGCACAAAAAGAAACAAATACATGAAACAAAGAAACAAAAAATAAACAAAAAACGCAAAAAACTACACACATAAAACAAAAAACACAAAACAAAAAGAAACAAAAACATGAAACAAATAAACATCTAAAGAAATTAAACAAAAAAGAAAGAACAAAACACAAAAAACAATAAACAAAAATAAAGAAAAACAAGCAAAAAGAAACAAAAGCATGAAACAAAACAAAACATGAAAAAAGAAGCAAAAAACAAACAAAACCCACCAAAAAACTACACAAATGAAACAAAAAACACAAAACAAAACAAAAAAACAACTAAAGAAACTGATCTAAAAAGAAAGAAAACCGCACAAAAAACTACACAAATGAAACACAAAAACAAAACAAAAAAAAAATAAATAAATAAATAAATAAAGAAAAAAAAAAAATAAAGAAAAAACAAGTCAAAAGAAACAAGCATGAAGCTAACATAAAACAAAACAAAAATAAACACAAATAAACAAAAAACCCTAAACAAAAAGAACAAAAACCTTATAAATCAAAGCCGTGACAAAATTCAGTTCAATAAAAAGTTTGACAAACAACTTTTGTGATGCTCCAGGGAAATTACTTGGGGAAAGTAAGAGTAATAAAAAAATAAATATTTGAAATAGTTTTAGAAGAAATTGTGGAAATTGTCAATTCCAGGACTGAAATTCTCCAAATGATTCTAGTGAAGGTGTGTGGAGTTTAAAAACACAGTGGAGCACTTCACCACATGATGACATGACAAGGTGGAACAGAGTGTTTTCAGTTTGAGAGAAGATCCACTGTCACATGACTATTTTAAACAGTATTATTAGTTCTATTTATTTAATATTTTTTATTGTTTCGAGAGCTCGTCTGTCATGATCTGGGAGCGTCTTAGGGTCCCACCAGAGGAGCTGGAGGAAGTGTCTGGGGTGAGGGAAGTCTGGGAGTCCCCCGCAACACGGCCGGCGAGGAAGCAGAGAGAGAACTTCAAGTTTATTTGTGGCCTGGTTGTGGTATCAAAATCAAAACCTTTTTTCAAATCCCACATTATGTTTTCCAGAACATGAGCAAAAGTTAAAGAAATTAAAAAACAAAATCTCCGCCATTTTGAAATAAGATCAGTTTAAAGAGGAAGTGTCGTCCACGCCATTTGGTTCTCAACTTTGATCATTTCATACTGTCTTCAGATGCTCCCCTTCATCCCCTATCCTTCCTTCTCCTTGTCTTCCCCTCTTCTCTACCTCCTTCCCCCCCGTTTTCCCCCCTGTCTGTCTTTCCTCCTTCTATCCCTCCTTCCCCTCCTCACCCAACCCCCCGTCTTCCCTCTTTCCCCCTTCTTCCCTCCTATCTCTCCTTCCCCCCCCCCCCCCCCCCCCCATCGTCCTCCCTTCTCTCCCCCATTTCGCCCATCTTCCCTCCTTCTCTCCCTCCTTCCTGTCTTCCTCCCTCATTCTCTCCCTCCTTCTCTCCCTCCTTCCTGTCTTCCCTCATTCTCTCCCTCATTCTCTCGCTCTTTCCTTCCTGTCTTCTCTCCCTCCTCTCCCTCCTTCCTGTCTTCTCTCCCTCCTCTCCATCCTTCATGTCTTCCCTCGTTCTCTCCCTCCTTCCTGTCTTCTCTCCCTCCTCTCCCTCCTTGCTGTCTTCCCTCACTCTATCCCTCCTTCCTGTCTTTTCTCCCTCCTCTCCCTCCTTCCTGTCTTCCCTCGCTCTATCCCTCCTTCCTGTCTTCTCTCCTTCTCTCCCTCCTTCCTTTCTTCCCTCGTTCTCTCCCTCCTTCCTGTCTTCCCTCGCTCTATCCCTCCTTCCTGTTTCCCCTCGCTCTCTCCCTCCTTCCTTCTGTCTCCCTCGCTCCATCCCTCCTTCCTGTCTTCCCTCGCTCTCTCCCTCCTTCCTGTCTTCCCTCGCTCCATCCCTCCTCCTTCCTGTCTTCCCCTCGCTCTATCCCTCCTTCCTGTCTTCCCTCGCTCCATCCCTCCTTCCTGTCTTCCCTCGCTCCATCCCTCCTTCCTGTCTTCCCTCGCTCTATCCCTCCTTCCTGTCTTCCCTCGCTCTCTCCCTCCTTCCTGTCTTCCCTCGCTCCATCCCTCCTTCCTGTCTTCCCTCGCTCTATCCCTCCTTCCTGTCTTCCCTCGCTCCATCCCTCCTTCCTGTCTTCCCTCGCTCCATCCCTCCTTCCTGTCTTCCCCCATCGCTCCATCCCTCCTTCCTGTCTTCCCTCGCTCCATCCCTCCTTCCTGTCTTCCCTCACTCCATCCCTCCTTCCTGTCTTCCCTCGTTCTCTCCCTCCTTCCGGTCTTCTCTCCCTCCTTCCTGTCTTCCCTCGCTCTCTCCCCTCCTTCCTGTCTTCCCTCACTCCATCCCTCCTTCCTGTCTACCCTCGCTCTCTCCCTCTTCCTGTCTTCCCTCGCTCCATCCCTCCTTCCTGTCTTCCCTCGCTCTATCCCTCCTTCCTGTCTTCCCTCCTTCTTCTCCCTCCTTCCTGTCTTCCCTCGCTCCATCCCTCCTTCCTGTCTTCCCTCGCTCTCTCCCTCCTTCCTGTCTTCCCTCACTCCATCCCTCCTTCCTGTCTACCCCTCGCTCTCTCCCTCTTCCTGTCTTCCCTCGCTCCATCCCTCCTTCCTGTCTTCCCTCGCTCTATCCCTCCTTCCTGTCTTCCCTCCTTCTTCTCCCTCCTTCCTGTCTTCCCTCGCTCCCATCCCTCCTTCCTGTCTTCCCTCGCTCTCTCCCTCCTTCCTGTCTTCCCTCACTCTCTCCCTCCTTCCTGTCTTCCCTCGCTCCATCCCTCCTTCCTGTCTTCCCTCGCTCCATCCCTCCTTCCTGTCTTCCCTCGCTCCATCCCTCCTTTCCTGTCTTCCCTCGCTCTCTCTCCCTCCTTCCTGTCTCCCCTTGCTCTCTCCCTCCTTCCTGTCTCCCCTCGCTCTCTCCCTCCTTCCTGTCTTCCCTCGCTCTCTCCCTCGCTCCTTCCTGGCCTGTCCCTCGCTCTCTCCCTCTTCCTGTCTTCCCTCGCTCCATCCCTCCTTCCCTCGCTCCATCCCTCCCTCGCTCCATCCCTCCTTCCTGTCTCCCCTCGCTCTCTCCCTCCTTCCTGTCTTCCCTCGCTCTCTCCCTCTTCCTGTCTTCCCTCGCTCTCTCCCTCCTTCCTGTCTCCCCTCGCTCCATCCCTCCTTCCTGTCTCCCCTCGCTCTCTCTCCCTCCTTCCTGTCTTCCCTCGCTCTCTCTCTCCTTCCTGTCTTCCCTCGCTCCATCCCTCCTTCCTGTCTTCCCTCGCTCCATCCCTCCTTCCTGTCTTCCCTCGCTCCATCCCTCCTTCCTGTCTTCCCTCGCTCTCTCCCTCCTTCCTGTCTCCCCTCGCTCCATCCCTCCTTCCTGTCTCCCCTCGCTCCATCCCTCCTTCCTGTCTTCCCTCGCTCCATCCCTCCTTCCTGTCTCCCCTCGCTCTATCCCTCCTTCCTGTCTTCCCTCGCTCCATCCCTCCTTCCTGTCTTCCCTCGCTCCATCCCTCCTTCCTGTCTTCCCTCGCTCCATCCCTCCTTCCTGTCTTCCCTCGCTCTATCCCATGGCGGGACATTCAGGTAACTAATCTGCTTTTAAATATGTCTCCAAGGAAGAGTGGCTAATTAGTATTGGAATTTACTGCCTTCACTTTTATTGACTTGTCCTACTTCTCCGATAATTAACTAACGAGTAAAGTAATGAGCTATGTCGTTCAGTCGTGCTGTTCAATTAGGCTGCGGAATCAATTATTGAAAATAGTTTCTGATGCCGGGGCTGGGTGTGAGACGAGGGCTCGGAAAAGGGACCAAAAACCGAAAAAAAACCACAAAAAACTTAAAGACGCTGTGTATGATTTGGATTGACTTACAAACAGAGAAACAGAACTGCTGCTCGAGTATCATAGCAACCAAAGAGCCAATCCGGAGCCAGGCTGTTGAAGGTAACGCCCCTTAGCAACGCTGTCAATCAAACCTGTTGCTAACGCTAGCAGGAGTGACCTCAGGGAAAGAAAATGCCTGATTTGTCTGTTATTAATGTTCATGTCTTCATTTACAGACACAAAAGTGAAATAAAAACACCAGGATCATGTAGAGCAGTAGAGTTAACACAAACTAGCATGCTAACCACGCACTTTCAGATGCAGAGTGAGATTCAGACAGTCCAAGCGCTCAAATACATGGAAAAAACTGGATACAGATGCATTTAAATGTATTATTATTATCATTATTACTATTAAACTCAGTGGTATTATGTAGAACTGCACCTGCTCTCAACAGACCTCAGCCAAGGCACTGGTCTAATGTCGCAATGGTAGAAATGTAAAGCCCAAACTTGGATTCAGCTCAGTTTTGTCCATTTTCAAGGCTCGTGTCACTATGAAAGTTTGTTCAGTTAAACTTTTCATTCTGTTGTGTTACCATGTTGTGTAAATAACTTTGTATTGAATAGACCTCAGCCAAGGCACTGGTCTAATCTCGCAATTTTAAAACATAGTGCCCAAACTTGGATTCGTCTCAATTAGGCCGTGTTGTCTTAAGTTTGTTGATAAAAAAAAAACAAAAAACAACAAAAAAACCAAAAACCTTTCACCAACCTTCAAGGGGCAGATTCATTTTGTCAATTTTCATCGCAAAATTAATTAAAATAAACTTTAAAAATGATGTTGGAACAATATAATCTGACTCAAAGACAAGTGAGGAGCAAAACGTATTATTATTTATTTTATTAATATTAATAAACTCAACCATATTGTGTAAATAGAGCCTAGAAGCACTTGCATTGAACAGACCTCAGCCAAGGCACTGGTCTAATCTCGCAATTGTTAAAATGTAGTGCCCAAACTTGGATTCAACTCAATTAAATGTTTGTTCATTAAAAAAATAAAAATAAAATAATACAAATTATTTATTAATTCATTTTGTCCTTGGACCATTGCATTTTCATAGCAAAATTAATTATAGAAAACTTTTGAAAATTCTGTTGTGTTTCCAATAACTTTGCACTGAATAGACCTCAGCCAAGGCACTGGTCTAATCTCGCAATTTTAAAACATAGTGCCCAAATTTGGATTCAACTCAATTACATGTTTGTTCATCAAAAATAAAAAAAATAAAAAAGATTAATTTTGTCCTTGATCCATTACATTTTCCTTGCAAAATAAATTATAATAAACTTTTTAAAATTCTGTTGTGTTACCAATAACTTTGTATTGAATAGACCTCAGCCAAGGCACTGGTCTAAACTCACAATGTCAAAATAAAGTGGATTCATCTCAGTTTGGTCTTTATTGTCTTCAGTTTGTTAAAAAAAAAATCTATCTATCTATCTATCTATCTATCTATCTATCTATCTATCTATCTATCTATCTATCTATCTATATCTATATATGTATAAAAATAAAAAATCTGTAAATAACTTTGCACTGAATAAACCTCATCCAAGGCACTGGTTTAATCTTGCAATTTTAAAAAGTGCCCAAACTTCAACTTCAAGGTTCAACTCAATTAGATGTTTGTTCTTTTAAAAAAAAACACCTTCACCAACCTTCAAGAGAGAGATTCATTTTGTCCTTGGCCCATTACATTTTCATAACAAAATTAACGATAATAAACCTTAAAAGTGATGTTGTCGCAGTTTGTTCTGACGGCGTGCGTTTGAAGGTCGGCGAGGAGCCCATCCACACGGCGGCGTTAAACCCTGCGGAGTCGTGCCGGGGCCCTGCGTAAACAAACGCTCATCGAGGTGTTTCTGAGCTTAACCAAAACATCGTCTTCATTATAGAAAATTAATTAGAAGAAGACGTTCCGAGTGTTTTGTCTCTCATAATGAACTCTCCGTCACGTCAGAAACAATCGAGTCCACATTTACACATAATTATGTTTACATCAAAATCAATGCTCCTTGTGATGAAGTTATAATGTCATGTAATACAAAAGTTGTAATGTGATAACTTATAATGTGATGTAATACAAATGTGATAAGTTATAATGTGATAAGTTATAATGTGATGTAATACAAATGTTATTATGTGATAAGTTATAATGTGGTGTAATACAAAAGTTATAATGTGATAAGTTATGTGATGTAATACAAATGTATAATGTGATGTAATACAAATGTTATAATGTGATAAGTTATAATGTGATGTAATACAAAAGTTGTAATGTGATAACTTATAATGTGATGTAATACAAATGTGATAAGTTATAATGTGATAAGTTATAATGTGATGTAATACAAATGTTATTATGTGATAAGTTATAATGTGGTGTAATACAAAAGTTATAATGTGATAAGTTATGTGATGTAATACAAATGTTATAATGTGATGTAATACAAATGTTATAATGTGATAAGTTATAATGTGATGTAATACAAAAGTTGTAATGTGATAACTTATAATGTGATGTAATACAAATGTGATAAGTTATAATGATAAGTTATAATGTGATGTAATACAAATGTTATTATGTGATAAGTTATAATGTGGTGTAATACAAAAGTTATAATGTGATAAGTTATGTGATGTAATACAAATGTTATAATGTGATGTAATACAAATGTTATAATGTGATAAGTTATAATGTGATGTAATACAAAAGTTACAAGTTATAATGTGATGTAATACAAAAGTTATAATGTGATAAGTTATAATGTGATGTAATACAAATGTTATAATGTGATAAGTTATAATGTGATGTAATACAAATGTTATAATGTGATGTAATACAAATGTGATAAGTTATAATGTGATGTAATACAAATGTTGTAATGTGATGTAATACAAAAGTTGTAATGTGATAAGTTATAATGTGATGTAATACAAATGTGATAAGTTATAATGTGATGTAATGCAAATGTTATAATGTGATAAGTGATAATGTGATGTAATACAAAAGTTATAATGTGATGTAATACAAATGTTATAATGTGATAAGTTATAATGTGATAAGCTATAATGTCATGCAATCCAAATGTGATAAGTTATAATGTGATGTAATACAAATGTGAAAAGTTATAATGTGATGTAATACAAATGTTTTAATGTGATAAATTATACTGTGACGTTATCCAAAAGTTATATTGTGATGTAACACAAAAGTTATAATGTGATGTAATGCAAATGTTATAATGTGAGATAATCCAAAAGTTATAATGTGATGTAATCCAAAAGATACAATGTGATGTAACACAAAAGTTATAATAATAATAATGATAATAAGGTGTTCGGTGAAGCCAGTTGTTTTTTAATTTTTAATTTAATTAATTAATTAATTTTTTTTATTTTCTTTACTATTTTCACGCTAACAGCCAATATAACTTTAGAGTAAGCTATTTTAAATATTGAAGCCTCCATACAAAACAAAAACCTTAAACAAAAGAGTAAACAGGCCTCTCATAAGCAGAGTGTCAGGGTTGACTTTACCCCAGTGCATTATGGGATTACACATCACCATGACCTCATCAGTTTAAATGGAAACTTCAGTATTTTATTTCATTTCCAGGTGATAAAGACAAATCGTCCCGTGTGAGTCACTGCTCCATAAATCCACAGATTTTCTTTGACGTGTCACATCAGACTGAAAAACAACCAGGTTTTCTGCAGCGGAGGAACATGACGAAGGGAAAGTAGTAAAGTACTGTACTCAAGTGAAAATGTAACTATTAGGTTAAGTGTGAACCTATCAGTATCTGTACTTTACCTGTGGATACTTTTTACTTTTACTTGAGCACATTTGAGAGAAGTATCTGTACTTTCTACTCCACTACATGTTTGAACAGGACTGAAAAGTAAAAGTATTTTTATTATAGTTTGAGACCTGCTGAAAAGGCTGAGGGTTTATTTCAACACTTTCATAATTTGAGCAAAAATAAACAAATAAAAACAGATTAAATTGTTTCTGTTGAGCAAAATTGAGCTTAAATCTGTATCAAAATCACCACATTTGCAGCTTTGTAAAACTCAAAATCTGCACAAAATGCTTTTACTTTTTACTCTTTAAGTCCATTTTTATACAGGTACTTTATACAGGTACTTTTACTTAAGTAGATTTCTTCATGTGATACTTTTACTTAAGTAACAAAATAGAGTACTTCTTCCTCCAACACTTTATTTGATTGAAATGCTCCAGTGTGTTATTGACTTGGTTTTACAAATTCTGATACAAAAGGAGCAGTTTTTAAACAGTAAAGTCTCTAAATTTACATAATAATACTCCAGTAATCTTTTTTTATTTTATTTTACCAAATATACACCACCTCAACGACCATGTTCTGTTACTGTTCTTGTTGGTTTAATAACAGTACTACGCTGGCAGCCCGTTCTCCTGGAGTTGACTCTTTACCTTTTCAATCTTATTTTCAGGGGCGTCGACAGGGGGGACAAAGGGGTCTGTTGTCCCGGGTCGAAGGGGCCCAGAACTGGACTTTCTTCCTCTTTCTCCACTCTGCAGTCCCAGAACTAAATCTCCCAATCATTTTACTCATAGATTTTCGAATTTAAAAGAAATAATAATAAATAAATAAAGTTTGAAGTTTGCTCTGGGATAATCAACTATGTGGTAGCTAGTGTCCACAAGACCTATAATAAAAAAAAAAAAATCTGTTTATGAAACTTAATAAAACATAAAGTTATTCGAAGATATTCTGTATTTAGCAGAATCTTGCATTTTAAACAGCCTTTTTGGACTTAAAACAATGGATGGATATGGTTATGGATATTAGTTAGCACATAGCTGGTTAGCCTCTGTAATGTCTTTGAACTCTATTTCTTTTTTTTCCACCCCTCCCTCCTTGATTTTTATTTATTCTTTTTTTTTTTAACTTTATTTTATTACTTAATTTTATGATATGTCTGTTTCTTATTTAAGTATTTACTTTGTATATTGAGTTATTATTATTATTATTATTATTATGATTATTATTATTATTATTATTATTATTATTATTATTATTATTATTATTTATTAATTATGTGTTGTTGCTGTTGTTGTTACTATTATTTTTTATGTATTTATGTATTTATTTTATTCATTTATTTATTTATTTTACTTTTACCAATACCAAAACTTTAATAAAAAAAGATCATTATACATTTTTTTCCAAAACGTCTGTGGGGAAAAAACATAAAATTCCCTCCCAGACCTTGAGCAGGCGTCTCTGTTGAGCTCCATTAATTCCCATTCGAGGGGGGCCCATGTGAGGCTTTTTGCCCCGAGCCTCCACATTTCTGCTGACGGCCTGCTCACACAGTAGAGGCCATGTCCTCTACATAAACTCACACTCACCTGCTCTTATACTAAAGCAGAACCGGGTTTAAAACATGTAAAACCTCAGCGAAACACGAGGGACGAACAGGGAGACTCCCAGTGCAGTGTTTTATCAATATTCTCTGACTAATGGAGGTCCCGGCTGGTGTGCGCTAGTGCCAGTCTGCAGCTCTGAGCCCATGTGACAGCCCCCTCCGCCACCCCAAACACCCCCCCCTCACACCAAGGACACAAAATCCCCCTGACAGCAGCAACCTTGGAGACTGTCCCGGGCACCACACATCACATCTGCGGCGCTAAAGCAGAGGAACAAGCTCAAAAGAACACAGTCGGCTCCTATCAGCAAAATGACAAGCAGGTTTATTCTGTGTACAGTTTGGCTCTGCGCTGAGAGAGAGAGAAAGAGGAAGAAAAAAGACGAGAGGAGGCTGTGTATGTGCATGTCTTGATTGGCCCTAACAAGACGAGCAGAAGGATGATGATGTTGAAAGGCCGCGCAGCCAAAGTACTGTCATTCTGTACAGGGAGTAAACCCGGGAGATAAGACGAGAGCCGTTTATTAGAATATAAATAACGTTTGGATGTATTTAATGAACAGTGTGAACATCTCGGGGACATACAGTAACACGTCTGGATTCCACCGGTTTGGGTTCAGATTTGACAGGTGTGACGCTTTAAATGAATCGAGGATGGATTTAGGATTTAGTGTTGTGTAAAAAGTGGCAGGGTGGTTAGTGTGTCTGTGTACGAGTTCAAATATAAACTGAAAGTAAAATGTATGTGAATGTATGTGCGCTAAACTAGGGCTAAACCAGGACTAAACCAGGGCTAAACCAGGACTAAACCAGGACTAAAGCAGGACTAATCCAGGACTAAACCAGAACTAAACCGGGACAAAACCAGGACTAAAGCAGGACTAAACCAGGACTAAACTGGGAAAAAAAACAGGACTAAAGCAGGACTAAACTAGGACTAAACCAGGATTAAATGAGGACTGAACAAGGACTAAACCAGGACTAAACCAGGGCTGAACCAGGACTAAACCAGGACTAAACCAGGACTAAACCAGGACTAAACCAGGGCTGGACCAGGATGAAACCAGGGCTAAACCGGGACTAAACCGAGTCTAAACCAGGACTAAACTGAGACTAAACTGGGTCTAAACCGGGACTAAACCGGATCGTAACCGAGACTAAACCACGGCTAAACCAGGGCTGAACCAGGACTAAACCAAGACTAAACCAGGTCTAAACCAGGACTAAACCAGGGCTAAACCAGGACTAAACCAAGACTAAACCAGGACTAAACCAGGACTAAACCAAGACTAAACCAGATCTAAACCAGGACTAAACCAGGACTAAACCAGGACTAAACCAGGTCTAAACCAGGACTAAACCAGGACTAAACCCGGGACCATAATTGAGGGTAGCGCATCTGTTTACATCAAATTCAAATACAAACTGAAAGTGAAACTATTTTACTATTTAACTAGTATTCTGTTTCCCGTTCGTGTGCTGTCCTCACAGAACCTTGCAGATTGTCCATGTTAAAGCTACACTATGTAACTTTTCCCATAAGTCTTCTGTTCTGTCACCGTGGAGATGTTGTTGCTTTGCCTGGACTGTTCAGCAGAGTTATTAAACCTATATATATATATATATACATACATACATATATATATATATATATATATATATATATATATAATATATATATATATATATATATATATATATATATATATATATATATATATATATATAGGCCAATTATAAACTGCAGGCGTCTCAAAAATACATATATTTGTACTGTGAGCGGGTCACCTCTCCACAGATCTGACTCTACGTTTAAAGGGCCCATATTACACTGTTTTTGATCTATGGTTCTAATGATGTTTCCCTCATCACAAACAGACCTTAGTCAGACACAAATCCTGCATATTTAGGCTGTGTTCTTCTCTCAAACTGAAAACACTCTGTTCCACCTTGTGATGTCATCATGTGGTGATACAGGAAGTGGCTTTTAAACTCCACACACCTTCACTAGAATCATTCGGATCATTTCAGCTCAGGAATTGCCCATCTTTATTGATTTAAAAGTTAGTAGCTTTGGCTTTAGCTTGAACGTTAAGTTGAAAAGTACCACTTGATGACATCACAAGGTGGAACGGAGCATTTAAAGCTTTGAAGACGCAGACAGATGATGATGCAACTATGTTTTTGAGGAGGAAACAGCATTATAACACGACTAAAATCTCACAAGAATCCATTTAACATCTCAACGAAGACAAGCAGAACCTCCTACAAGAAAAGTCCCACAGTGCGGCTTTGTTTGAACCACATGTACTGTACTACCACCAGTTTGTGCGTTATAAAAGCCCATGTTCACCATATCGTATCTGTTCTTCAGATTATGACGAATACAGCGGAGTTTATGACGCCGCTGAGAGCCTGGAGGAACGCTTTCTGGCTCTTCAATCTTGTGCCTCCCCCTGGCCAAACCTGATCACCCGTTTGAACGGTCTCCCATGGCGACGAGCAATGGAAACGCCATAAAGCATCCTATTGATTTTTGTTGCTAGTTGTCTTCAAACATTAATATCATCAAATAACGATTCCACCTTCTGTTTTAAGTGTTTCTCCCCCCCCGTCCCCGCTCCCCGCCTCTCCTCCCGGTACAGCGAGACGGATCCTTCTGCGTCTCGTCAGTCTGGGACTTTTTGACGTGGCCGCCGTCTCGCAGAGGGATGTGATGTGGCGTGTGACTATTTCCAGAGCGGTCACACGTTCGCTCGTCTGTGCGTTGGGTTTAAGGTCGTGTTTATCATGAGCCCGACTCGTCCTTGAAACATGTTCACACCTCACACTCATGTCCAGGGTCTAAAACCAGGACTAAACCAGGTCTAGACCAGGACTAAACCAGGACTAAACCAGGACTAAACCTGGGCTAAACCTGGACTAAACCTGGACTAAACCAGGGCTAAACCAGGACTAAACCAGGTCTAAACCAGGTCTAATCCAGGACTAAACCAGGTCTAAACCAGGACTAAACCAGATCTAAACCAGGTCTAAATCAGGACTAAACCAGGACTAAACCAGGTCTAAATCAGGACTAAACCAGATCTAAACCAGGTCTAAACCAGGACTAAACCAGGTCTAAACCAGGACTAAACCAGGACTAAACCAGGACTAAACCAAGGCTAAACCAGGACTAAACCTGGACTAAACCTGGACCAAACCAGGACTAAACCAGATCTAAACCAGGACTAAACCTGGACTAAACCTGGACTAAACCAGGACTAAACCTGGACTAAACCTGGACTAAACCTGGACTAAACCAGGACTAAACCAGATTTAAACCAGGACTAAACCAACACTAAACCAGGACTAAACCAGGACTAAACCAGGACTAAACCAGGACAAAACCATGGACCATAGGTGAGGGTTGGAGCAGACATCTAAACCAGGTCTAAACCAGAACTAAACCAGGTCTAAACTAGGTCTAAACCAGGACTAAACTAGATCTAATACAGGACTAAACCAGGTCTAAACCAGGTCTAAACCAGGACTAAACCAGGACTAAACCACGTCTAAACCAGGTCTAAACCAGAACTAAACCAGGACTAAACCAGGACTAAACCAGGTCTAAACCTGGAGAGCTTTGCCGTTGGACTCATCTCCTTCTGGACCACATCAGTCTGATTCACTGACCTCATCACTGCAGACGCTGAGCAGAGATCCATCTGTCAATCACACGCTCCATCCTCCCCCCTCGCTCATACGACTGTAGTTTATGTAATATTATCTCAAGTCCAGGCAGAGCTGTCCACGATGAACTTCTCCCACACACTTCACTGTTTCAAACATACTGAAACGGCAAGTGGAGGTTTCAATTTGGCCCAAAACGATGTCTGTGGGCTTTGTTTTTCGAGCGCACTTGACAAACAAACAGATTTATTTCACTTATGTAATGTGTTATAATGATTTAATCCCATTCTGTTCCTAGGATTACTCGTGATATGAAGGTTTGATCCTTAGCAAAAGACTTATATCTAACTGAAGGGATGAAAGGGCAATAGTAGGGCCATTAAAGGTTGAGTAGGGCCATAAGGCTGAAACTGGAGACAATAGCTGTACTTCTGACCCGAATCCTACAACGATTTGTCCAGTTTGACAGATTTAAACTTCATCTTTGCTATATACACGCATATGAGAACTTTGTCTTCTCAGCAGCATCTTCAACACAAACTCCTGACTCTAACGGCACGATGATGAGAAAGTCAGCACTAAAGTAAAAACACGAACGAGGGGTCAGCATATGTCCACTCAGGGCACAACACCTCACCAGACAACTGTCCCAGTCCGGACCTCCCATCATGCTTTGGTGCGGCGTGGTTGTTGGCATGCTGCTGCGTCCACTGTACTTTGTGTGTGTGCGAGAGCCGTGTCATATAGCGTACTGCCCGAGTGAAGATGGGCCGGGGGAACAGGGAGCTGCATGGGCACATTTGGGTGTAGCCCCGGGGTGTGACTCCAGACCACTCTCCGCTCTATAAGTGCTAATAAGACTGGACCAGGCGTACTGCACTTTTTATATAGGGTTATAGTGAAGACGAAATGAAATATCACATTTACACATCTGGGAATCAAACCTGGTCCTAACTGAGGATGAAATATCTGCTGGCAATTTGATTTACAAGTATTGGAAGTGCTGTAGTGAATTAATTTGCGGTTAGCTCGGTGCACAACACCACCTAGCAACATCTTAATGAGTTTTTTTTTCCAAATCACGCTAAAATGTCTTTAGAAAGAGAGATGTTTAGGCCTCACTGCTAATGCTATTGCTAATTTTGAGGAATAATAAATATTAAAACACAAAACTGCCTAGCAACGTCAATGTTAGCTTTACTGAGTCCTGTCCAATTGTATCTCTATGAGGTTTTTGCCAAGTCATGCTAAAACGTGTTTAGAAAGAGACATTTGTGTCTCAATGCTAACGCTAATGTTAATTTGATGCATAATAAGTATTAAACACAACACTGCCCAGCATCTCAAAGAGGGTTTTGCTGAGTCACACTAAAATGTGTTTAAAAAGAGACATGTTTGTGTCTCAATGCTAACGTTAATGCTAATTTTGAGGCATAGTAAATACACCACCTAGCGATCTCACAATTAGTGTCACTTCTTCCTGTCCAACTGTTTCTCTATGAGGTTTTTGCCAAGATATGTTTGTGCCTCAATGCTAACTCCAATGCTAAATTATGAGGCATAATAAGTATTAAAAACAACACCCTAGCAAGCACTTACTGTTAGCGTCACTACAGCCTGCCCAAATTGTATCTCTATGAGGTTTTTTTGCCGCCGAGTCACGCTAAAATGTGTTTAGAAGAGACATACTTGTGTCTCAATGCTAACGCTAATGTTAATTTGGAGGCATAATAAAATTATAAACACGACACTGCCTAGCAATCTCACTGTTAGCATCACTACTTTCTGCGCAACTGTATCTCTATGAGGTTTTAACAGGGTTACGCTAAAATGTGTTTAGAAAGATTGATGTTTGTGTCTCAATGCTAGTGCTAATGCTAATTTTGAGGTATAATAAGTATTAAAACACAACATAGCAATCCTGCCTAGCAATCCCACTGTTAGCGTCACTACTTCTTGTCCAATTGTATCTCTATGAGGTTTTTTCAGAGTCACGCTAAAATGTGTTTGGAAAATGTGTTTTGTGCCTCAATACTAATGCTATTGCTATGGCTACACTGCCTAGCATCTCTATGAGGTTTTTGCCGAGTCATGCTAAAATGTGTTTAAAAAGAGAGATGTTTGTGTCTCAGTGCTAACGCCGATGCTAATTTTTGGGTAAAATAAGTATTAAAACACAACACTGCCTAGCAACGTCAATGTTAGCTTCACTACTTCCTGTCCAATTGTATCTCTATGAGGTTTTTGCCAAGTCACACTAAGATATGCTAATGCTAATGCTAATTTTGAGACATAATAAATAATAAAACAACACCACAAACTGAAGTATTCTACATATACAAATACAAATAATCAGGTAGTCTTTTTTTATTATTAATTAGAATTTAACTGGTTGTTTATTTTGTTTCCGGATTTGAATAAAAGTGGTAGCTTTGAGAAACAGTGAGCTAGCTAGCGTGCTACTGTGCACAGATCCTATTTGCGAGCGCACTGACATATGAACTGCTAATCTAACACAATATATATTTTTTATCTGCACTGTTAGCATGTTTATACAAAAGAAGATACAGTGGAGTTGGGATATTTAGTTGTGTAAAGAGTGAATTATGTGACGTAAATAGCTGCAGCCTTTGTGATTTGGTAATACAGAACATTCAGATGGTGCTTTGGATTCAGTCGTGATGAGAAACACTGAGCCCCTGCCCTGTCAGCCACATGTAGAAAACTGGAGTCTGATGCGTTTGTTGGGCCTTGATTCTTCCATAGCGTCTAAACGATGTCCTCCATCTTTACCGCGTCGTTACAGCAGCTCCCATAGACTGCAGCTCGGAGCCTGTAAACGTGCCGCTCTTATTGTTTGTGTTGTTCCTCCACAGCCACTGATCCATTCAGAGTTAATCACTCCAAAGCGCATTACAATTAGTGGATTGGGGAGTCAAACATCCATCTCTCGCTCTATCTATCACTTTTTTTCCCTCTATGTGCTAATATTCCCCAATTAAAGCATTATTGTAGCCTACTTCATCAAGGGCTAAAGTAATCAAGATTAATCTCACTGAGCTGACACGCGCTGTTTGCTAAGGAACACACAGCACAATTGCTCTGGGCGAGCATCATTAGGAAATGCAATAAAATTAGGCAAACTGATATATTTCAGAACTGGGGAGCAAAATAAAAACACAATTTGGGGAGGGCTCAATTACGGTGGCTGCGCTCGCTTGTTTGAACATTAGCTGTTAAACTAGTTTACTGTTGTGAGGCGTGAGCACAACTTTGGACTCATTAGATGCACCCATAGACTGTATATACAAATGGACGTCGCTAACCTGCTAGCCGCTGCGTTCTAAATTGGAAGTGAGCATTGGCGCGCTTTCGGCTCCATTGACTCTCGCTCCAATTCACTTTACATCGAAAAACTGTGTCCCCTCTGTCTGTAACTACTGCTGTCAGACTCGTTGTTTTAGTCTTAAATGTTTGTATCAACCCGTTCTGCATGATCCTGGTCTTTTTATTTCGCTATTGTGTCTGTAAATCAACATATGAACATTAATAACAGACAAATCAGGTGCCTTCTTTCCCTGAGGTCGCTCCTGCTAGCGTTAGCAACAGGTTTGATTGACAGCGTTGCCAAGCTCTGTGCTAAACTAACGATGTGGGCGGGAAGGGGCGTTGCCATCTACAGCCTCGCTCGGGATTGGCTCTTTGGTTGCTATGATACTCACAATCAGAATTCCAAATATGAAAGTTGACTTCTAATTAGCCGCTATAACTGTTAGCCTCGATGAGCTTCATTTGACAGGAGCCGAACGCCATGGGTGATGTCACACTCACTTAGTCACTTGGTCTATGGATGCATCCTACATCTGAGTTTGAGCAACTTCTCTCAAGTATTTAGCCGCAATTACTGATCATTTTAGACACATAGTTGATTAGCCTACAGTTTATCTTTTTAAGCTAGTCCTAGATTAGTCCAGGGTTATGCTCTCTTCCCCTAATTCTATCAAAAATGTGGTTTATAAGTTTGAAATCAAGGTTTAGAGATGATTAAGTCCAACAAGTCTCAGCTTAAACATTCTATAAACATAGCTAGCTAACTGGTATCATGGTAAATGGTCAACTGACACACTTTTTTCAGCGTTTTTTCCATCACTTCAAGCCACTCAAAGCGGGCATTCACACACACATTCACACATACCAGCATACGCAGGACACTCGGGGCAATGGTGGGTTAAGTGTCTTGCCCAAGGACACAGCCGCCAACCTGTGTGTCAAGGGCTCAAAACCTCTCAACCCACGATCGAGAGCGGGATTCAACCTGCAAACCCTTCAGATTAGCTGACCAACGCCTGCTGCTACATCTCTATGAATGTTTTTGCCGAGTCACGCTAAAATGTGTTAAGAAAGAGAGATGTTTGTGTCTCAATGCCTAACGCTAATGCTAATTTTGAGGCTTAATAAATAGTAAACACAGCACCACCTAGCAACGGTCAGTGTCTAGCTTTCACTACTTCCTGTCCAGTGGGTTCAATTGTGTCTCTGTGAGGTTTTTGCCGAGTCACGCTAACATGTGTTTCGAAAGAAAGCAGTTTGTGTCTCAATTCTACCTGCTAATGCAAATTTTGACGGCATATATAAAAGTATTACAAACGCACACCACCCAGCTATCTCTATTGAGGTTTTTTGTCCGAGTCACTCTACAAATCTTTGAGGAAAAATAGATGTCTGTGCTCAGTGCTACCCTAATGCTAATTTTGAGTGCTAATATACTATTTACAACACCACCCTGCCTGGCAAGTCTCCCTGTACAAAAGCTCGCTCCTTCCTGGCCAATGTATTCCCCTTTCGAGATGAGACAACAGACAACCACTCCATGTATAAAAACGAACTAAACAAACTGTTGCTTTTACATTTAGCTTACATAACAATTACGACTGTTCCCCTTTAACAATCCCTTTACGAACCGCATCCCTATTGACGCCGTCTCTGTCGTCAGGCGCTAGCTCATAGGGTTAACGTGTTTTGATTGTGTCTTTTTACGGAGTGACGGCAACCAGAAAGGCACTTTTCTTTTCATTTAATAGATATCTGAAAATGGGCGGTGAACTGCAAGCGTTGCTGTGTTGAAATCCCCTCGGTTTTTGCCTTATAGGTGTCACGCTCCTGTGTCGCCTATAGACGCCCCGACGCTGTTTATTTATTTGCCATATTGCGTCCACGCATAGGTTTCTGCAGGAGCCGGACCACCGCCAGGCCAATCTCTTTATGATCTTCATGGCCACTCAGTAGTGAACAATTACTCTGAGAAACACTTTGAATTTTTGCCGGTTTAGACACTGAAAAACGTAAATTTAAATGCCTTATTACTCTTGCCGGGGGCCTACTCTTATCCTCCTCCTCCTCTTCACCCGCCCTCCTCCTCTCTATCCTCCCCTCCTGCCTCTTCCCACAAGTGAATGAAAACTACATGGAATATGAAATCATACCTTATCTTATCATGCGCCGCGAGGTCATATTGTGTGATCCCTGGCTGAAATAACTCAACGCCTTCATGAATATATTTTTGGAAATTCCATCACCCCTTGAAGTTGAATTGCATGTATGGCAGGCCAAGATGTGGGTTCGTGTTTGTCTGTCCCTTGTCAACATTTCAACCTAATCATTTCTGACATGATTAATCCCACCCAGGGGGGCGTATTACTTTCAGGTGCAGCTGGACGCCGTGTTTTCGTCCTGGTTTATATGTATCCGGTTATGGCAAGGGAGATGGAAAAAAGTGACTGACATTACAGCGATGCACGTCTGTTAATCGCTCAGGTGTGGTCCCGATATTGAGCTGCGGACTCTGCAAACGCAGTAGAAAATAGGTGTATGTATGGTGTTTTCGACCTTGTCACAGCGGCCGTCGGCGGATTGAATCCGAGTTTAGTTGGGATTGTCGTCATTGGTACACAGGCTTTTGCGCTCCCAACTCCATCTGTTAGCGTAAATACTTCCTAGTCCAGTTCGACAGGGGACCGCAAAGGTCTACTGACATTGTTGAATCTTTCAGTATCTCCTATAATTTCTTACGGTATACTCTACCCAACTTAGCAGTATGATAAACGTGAACCTATGCCGAGGTTTGTCGCAATTATTCCAGTTATAAATTGTTCACTACCGACTTGAATATCACTACTAAATAGAGGAAGGTTAAAAAGATCTAATTGTTAAAAATAGGTTTTGGTAAGTGTCAACCATTTTGTGTTCTGTCTCTGAACAGCCTGATCCAACACACTTTACATAACATTAAAGCATTTAGGAGGCAATGGCTTTATTGAGTCCTAGATATACATTTTAAGGTGTATGTCCTTAAGGTTTATTCACAAACACCTTTTTCTAGTAAGATACGATTACAGCGAAAGAAATCGGAAATTAACAGGTTCTGTTAGGGAGGAGATCAACATAAGCCCCCGTCTGTGACGCTCCCCCAAAGTACACTGTACAGATGAGGTTTGTCATCGGTGTTTGATAACTTCTCATAGGATGTCGGTGAAGGTCGTTCTAAGCGTCTTGAAAAATTTTAAGAATAAAAATATTAGAAACAAAAAGAGTTATGCATTTTTTCAACGTCCCAGTGACTTTGAGCGACGGCAACTGGAGAGCTGGTTGTTATATAATTATTGCACCAATCTTTGATCTTTTTGGCTATTTTGTGTGACCTTGATGTTTGGAGACGTGTCGGTGTCGTGTATGTGGCACGGAGCACGTCCTGTAGTCCTTAGGTCAGGTCGTGATATGGCATATTGAATATCTTTGAGGTTGAGATGGAGTAGACAGACTCGAGGGGGGTAACTAAAAGTGAGCGGGTGAAATGGTGAAAGGAGCGTCACATGATGCCGGACAGTGCTTGTGGTGTCTCAACTCAAAAAAACCCATGGTGAAAAAAGAGGAACTGGGGAGAGCACAGTGAGGCGAGATACGCTCTTGAAAATTTTTGTGACACACTCTCAACTAAACATAGTCAACACCTGCTCGCATATTACAGTCGGGTAAGAGCAGAGCGTACAGCAAAAATGCGAGCAGAATCAGAACGCAGAGTCTAACAACTTGAGATACACCAGTGGTTTACATCACTCCGGGTCTGTTTTATATACAGTGGTTCCCCGTTCTACAAATAACAACAAAGGCAAAATCCAGCAAATATCAGCCTTATTTTTCACACAAGATCTCTCTGGTTTTCTGAAAACGCTCCCACACCCTTTATACACTGTCCACATAGGCATTAACATTTCGACCCATTCTCTCTTGTTTTTAAAACAAAGTTCAACATCGTCGGGGCTGTTGTTTTTTTTTTTTTCCCGGTGCAGACGTTTCATGACATTGTGGGTTTGGCGGGGGAGAAAAATGCAACCATACAGCACTCCAGAGTCACACTGAATCCAACATTATGGAAAGTGGCTGACACATCTGTAGTACAGGAGGACCCGGGAGGAGTATGAGGGACAATGGTCTCAGTCCCTCAGCACAATCAGGTAAGCAGCACACAAATGGTCTACAGTCCCCAGCCAGACAGGAGCGCAGAACCCAATGGTTACAGTACCCAGCCAATCAGGATGCAGAACACCATGGGCATACAGTTCAATCAGCCAATCAGAAGAGATAACCACATGGTACTACCAGGTCCTCTCAGCACTCAGGACGCAGACACAATGGGTCTACAGACCTCAGCCAACAGGATCGCAGAACAAAATGGTGACAGTCCCTCAGCCAATCAGGACGCAGAAACTGCATGTACAGAGCGATTCAATTGGGGGGGTTAGGGGCGAACGGTCGTTCCAAATTTGTGTACACTTTCAAAAATATCAGACCAGAGAAGGGGCAGATTTTGAACTTTGATTAAATGGAATGTGCTATAGAAAGTAGAGACAACTACAGATACTTTAACACTTTTTAACTCATGACACGCCCACCATGGTCGGCTGCTTCCTACTAAGTACAATTAGCCTAGTACGATCGTTATGGGGATTTTCTTTTATATGTCTCGCCACTTCGCACAGAGGCATACAGCGAAACACAGCCAGACTCGATTCGTACGAGATAAAATAAACAATAGAGTTGGCATTTTTATTTTACCATCACGAAAGCCGCCGGCTCTTGCTAAACGGAATTGCTCATTTAAGATTCTGCGTACAAGCTGCCAACCAGTTACAGTATTTTGTGCTTGGTTCAACCGAATAACCTTTAAAATGCTACTAAAATAACTGAACTTTATGTGCATTCCACACAGTTGCGGTCGTTATAAATAAATCTATGAGGAAACATAGAGGATTCGGTCAACACCACTGCAACATCAGAAATCGCATTAAAATCTCGCATTGGTGTTTTAGAATATTGACAGACAGCTTGCTCACTCTGACCGTCCACTTTTCAGCTTGGACCTGTTTTGGAAAATTGAATCCGCACTCATTGGTCAAGTTATTTGGGAGAGGGCCCATGGACCAAAATACACTGAAGAGGCAAAACATCAAAATCCACAATGTGATAGTCATCGTTGGAACGCAAAAGCAATGATCATAAAAGACCCTGCCGACTCGCGGACGGCCTCCTGACCCCTCTCGCTATGATTAACTTTCAATAGAACACTGCTGACTGTTCTAATCGCGGTATGAATATAAATGGACTATTATAAGTCAGGGTGTTAAGGGAGGACCGCGCTCGTACAACCGGATGCACTCGCCGAGTGCGTATACGATCTGTCCTCCTGTTTCTCTTCCTTCTCTAGG
>JAIEZT010000021.1:21978421-21994203 GCA_019594935.1 Periophthalmus modestus | reverse complement strand
TTGGTTCTATCACCTTGCAAACTAAAGTAATAGGGTTTTCACTTTTTTATTGCTGCAATCGCCTTTTTCAGCAGCTGAACAGCTCAGCTTTTTTACCAACTTCCCTATACTATCATATAAGTGAGCAGAACAGTGCTTTCACGCTTGGGGGTGCTTATCTAGTAAAAATAAGTGGAATCCAGCAGTAAACTCAGTCCTAAGTTGGTTTGTGTGGTCAGGGCACTCATGTGACTTTAGGCGGAATCCAATGCAATTTCCCATAGGCACACAGAACTTAAAAAGTGAAATTGTGAAAAAAAACCACAAAACGCATCAAGCTCATTTTTGCTGTGGAAATAGAACTTAGGGACCTGTACAACATACAGTTTTAAAGTTTGGTTCTATCACCTTGCAAACTAAAGTAATAGGCGTTTTCACTTTTTTTTTATTGCTGCTGCAATCGCCTTTTCAGCAGCTGAACAGCTCTTTTTTACCAACTTCCCTATACTATCATATAAGTGAGCAGAACAGTGCTTTCACGCTTTGGGGGTGCTTATCTAGTAAAAATAAGTGGAATCCAGCAGTAAACTCAGTCCTAAGTTGGTTTGTGTGGTCAGGGCACTCATGTGACTTTAGGCGGAATCCAATGCAATTTCCCATAGGCACACAGAACTTAAAAAGTGAAATTGTGAAAAAAAAACACAAAACGCATCAAGCTCATTTTTTTGCTGTGGAAAATAGAACTTAGGGACCTGTACAACATACAGTTTAAAGTTTGGTTCTATCACCTTGCAAACTAAAGTAATAGGCGTTTTTTTTTTTTTTTTTTTTATTGCTGCAATCGCCTTTTCAGCAGCTGAACAGCTCATTTTACCAACTTCCCTATACTATCATATAAGTGAGCAGAACAGTGCTTTCACGCTTTGGGGGGGTGCTTAGTAAAAATAAGTGGAATCCAGCAGTAAACTCAGTCCTAAGTTGGTTTGTGTGGTCAGGGCACTCATGTGACTTTAGGCGGAATCCAATGCAATTTCCCATAGGCACACAGAACTTAAAAAGTGAAATTGTGAAAAAAACCACAAAACGCATCAAGCTCATTTTTGCTGTGGAAATAGAACTTAGGGACCTGTACAACATACAGTTTAAAGTTTGGTTCTATCACCTTGCAAACTAAAGTAATAGGCGTTTTCACTTTTTTATTGCTGCAATCGCCTTTTCAGCAGCTGAACAGCTCATTTTACCAACTTCCCTATACTATCATATAAGTGAGCAGAACAGTGCTTTCACGCTTTGGGGGTGCTTATCTAGTAAAAATAAGTGGAATCCAGCAGTAAACTCAGTCCTAAGTTGGTTTGTGTGGTCAGGGCACTCATGTGACTTTAGGCGGAATCCAATGCAATTTCCCATAGGCACACAGAACTTAAAAAGTGAAATTGTGAAAAAACACACAAAACGCATCAAGCTTTTTTTTTGCTGTGGAAATAGAACTTAGGGACCTGTACAACATACAGTTTTAAAGTTTGGTTCTATCACCTTGCAAACTAAAGTAATAGGCGTTTTTTCACTTTTTTTATTGCTGCAATCGCCTTTTCAGCAGCTGAACAGCTCATTTTACCAACTTCCCTATACTATCATATAAGTGAGCAGAACAGTGCTTTCACGCTTTTTGGGGTGCTTATCTAGTAAAAATAAGTGGAATCCAGTAAACTCAGTCAGTCCTAGTTTGGTTTGTGTGGTCAGGGCACTCATGTGACTTTAGGCGGAATCCAATGCAATTTCCCATAGGCACACAGAACTTAAAAAGTGAAATTGTGAAAAAAACACACAAAACGCATCAAGCTCATTTTTTGCTGTGGAAATAGAACTTAGGGACCTGTACAACATACAGTTTAAAGTTTGGTTCTATCACCTTGCAAACTAAAGTAATAGGTTTTTCACACTTTTTTATTGCTGCAATCGCCTTTTCAGCAGCTGAACAGCTCATTTTACCAACTCCCCTATACTATCATATAAGTGAGCAGAACAGTGCTTTCACGCTTTGGGGGTGCTTATCTAGTAAAAATAAGTGGAATCCAGCAGTAAACTCAGTCCTAAGTTGTTTGTGTGGTCAGGGCACTCATGTGACTTTAGGCGGAATCCAATGCAATTTTCCCATAGGCACACAGAACTTAAAAAAAGTGAAAAAAAAAAAAAAAACCACAAAACGCATCAAGCTCATTTTTGCTGTGGAAATAGAACTTAGGGACCTGTACAACATACAGTTTAAAGTTTGGTTCTATCACCTTGCAAACTAAAGTAATAGGGTTTTTTCTTTTTTTTATTGCTGCAATCGCCTTTTCAGCAGCTGAACAGCTCATTTTTACCAACTTCCCTATACTATCATATATAGTGAGCAGAACAGTGCTTTCACGCTTTGGGGGTGCTTATCTAGTAAAAATAAGTGGAATCCAGCAGTAAACTCAGTCCTAAGTTTGGTTTGTGTGGTCAGGGCACTCATGTGACTTTAGGCGGAATCCAATGCAATTTCCCATAGGCACACAGAACTTAAAAAGTGAAATTGTGAAAAAAACACACAAAACGCATCAAGCTCATTTTTGCTGTGGAAATAGAACTTAGGGACCTGTACAACATACAGTTTAAAGTTTGGTTCTATCACCTTGCAAACTAAAGCGTTTCACTTTTTTTTTTCACTTTTTTTTTTATTGCTGCAATCGCCTTTTCAGCAGCTGAACAGCTCATTTTACCAACTTCCCTATACTATCATATAAGTGAGCAGAACAGTGCTTTCACGCTTTGGGGGTGCTTATCTAGTAAAAATAAGTGGAATCCAGCAGTAAACTCAGTCCTAAGTTGGTTTGTGTGGTCAGGGCACTCATGTGACTTTAGGCGGAATCCAATGCAATTTCCCATAGGCACACAGAACTTAAAAAGTGAAATGAAAAAAAAAAACCACAAAACGCATCAAGCTCATTTTTTGCTGTGGAAATAGAACTTAGGGACCTGTACAACATACAGTTTAAAGTTTAAAGTTTGGTTCTATCACCTTGCAAACTAAAGTAATAGGTTTTTTTCACTTTTTTTATTGCTGCAATCGCCTTTTCAGCAGCTGAACAGCTCATTTTACCAACTTCCCTATACTATCATATAAGTGAGCAGAACAGTGCTTTCACACGCTTGGGGGTGCTTATCTAGTAAAAATAAGTGGAATCCAGCAGTAAAAACTCCTAAGTTGTTTGTGTGGTCAGGGGGCACTCATGTGACTTTAGGCGGAATCCAATGCAATTTCCCATAGGCACACAGAACTTAAAAAGTGAAATTGTGAAAAAACCACAAAACGCATCAAGCTCATTTTTGCTGTGGAAATAGAACTTAGGGACCTGTACACATACAGTTTTTAAAGTTTGGTTCTATCACCTTGCAAACTAAAGTAATAGGCGTTTTCACTTTTTTTATTGCTGCAATCGCCTTTTTTTCAGCAGCTGAACAGCTCATTTACCAACCAACTTCCCTATACTATCATATATAAGTGAGCAGAACAGTGCTTTCACGCTTTGGGGGTGCTTATCTAGTAAAAAAATAAGTGGAATCCAGCAGTAAACTCAGTCCTAAGTTGGTTTGTGTGGTCAGGGCACTCATGTGACTTTAGGCGGAATCCAATGCAATTTCCCATAGGCACACAGAACTTAAAAAGTGAAATTGTGAAAAAACCACAAAACGCATCAAGCTCTTTTTTTTGCTGTGGAAATAGAACTAGGGACCTGTACAACATACAGTTTAAAGTTTTGGTTCTATCACCTTGCAAACTAAAGTAATAGGCGTTTTTCACTTTTTTTTATTGCTGCAATCGCTTTTTTTTCAGCAGCTGAACAGCTCATTTTACCAACTTCCCTATACTATCATATAAGTGAGCAGAACAGTGCTTTCACGCTTTGGGGGTGCTTATCTAGTAAAAATAAGTGGAATCCAGCAGTAAACTCAGTCCTAAGTTGTTGGTTGTGTTGTTGTGTTGTGTGTGGTCAGGGCACTCATTGTGACTTTAGGAATCCAATGCAATTTCCCATAGGCACACAGAAACTTAAAAAGTGAAAAAAAAAAACCACAAAACGCATCAAGCTCATTTTTTGCTGTGGAAATAGAACTTAGGGACCTGTACAACATACAGTTTAAAGTTTGGTTTCTATCACCTTGCAAACTAAAGTAATAGGCTTTTTTTTCACTTTTTTATTGCTGCAATCGCCTTTTCAGCAGCTGAACAGCTCATTTTTACCAACTTCCCTATACTATCATATAAGTGAGCAGAACAGTGCTTTCACGCTTTGGGGGTGCTTATCTAGTAAAAATAAGTGGAATCCAGCAGTAAACTCAGTCCTAAGTTGGTTTGTGTGGTCAGGGCACTCATGTGACTTTAGGCGGAATCCAATGCAATTTCCCATAGGCACACAGAAAAAAAAGTGAAATTGAAAAAACCACAAAACGCATCAAGCTCATTTTTGCTGTGGAAATAGAACTTAGGGACCTGTACAACATACAGTTTAAAGTTTGGTTCTATCACCTTGCAAACTAAAGTAATAGGCGTTTTCACTTTTTTATTGCTGCAATCGCCTTTTCAGCAGCTGAACAGCTCATTTTTACCAACTTCCCTATACTATCATATAAGTGAGCAGAACAGTGCTTTCACGCTTTGGGGGTGCTTATCTAGTAAAAAATAAGTGGAATCCAGCAGTAAACTCAGTCCTAAGTTGGTTTGTGTGGTCAGGGCACTCATTGACTTTAGGCGGAATCCAATGCAATTTCCCATAGGCACACAGAACTTAAAAAGTGAAATTGAAAAAAAAACCACAAAACGCATCAAGCTCATTTTTTTGCTGTGAAATAGAACTTAGGGACCTGTACACATACAGTTTAAAGTTTGGTTCTATCACCTTGCAAACTAAAGTATATAGGGCGTTTTTTTTTTTTTTTATTGCTGCAATCGCCTTTTTTCAGCAGCTGAACAGCTCTTTTTACCAACTTCCCTATACTATCATATAAGTGAGCAGAACAGTTGCTTTCACGCTTTGGGGGTGCTTATCTAGTAAAAAATAGTGGAATCCAGCAGTAAACTCAGTCCTAAGTTGGTTTGTGTGGTCAGGGCACTCATGTGACTTTAGGCGGAATCCAATGCAATTTCCCATAGGCACACAGAACTTAAAAAGTGAAATTGAAAAAAAAAAAAACCACAAAACGCATCAAGCTCATTTTTGCTGTGGAAATAGAACTTAGGGACCTGTACAACATACAGTTTAAAGTTTGGTTCTATCACCTTGCAAACTAAAGTAATAGGCGTTTTTCACTTTTTTTTTTTATTGCTGCAATCGCCTTTTCAGCAGCTGAACAGCTCATTTTTTTTTACCAACTTCCCTATACTATCATATAAGTGAGCAGAACAGTGCTTTCACGGGGGGGGGGTGCTTATCTAGTAAAAATAAGTGGAATCCAGCAGTAAACTCAGTCCTAAGTTGGTTTGTGTGGTCAGGGCACTCTCATGTGACTTTAGGCGGAATCCAATGCAATTTCCCATAGGCACACAGAACTTAAAAAGTGAAAAATGAAAAAAAAAACCACAAAACGCATCAAGCTTTTTTTTGCTGTGGAAATAGAACTTAGGGACCTGTACAACATACAGTTTAAAGTTTGGTTCTATCACCTTGCAAACTAAAGTAATAGGCGTTTTTCACTTTTTTTATTGCTGCAATCGCCTTTTCAGCAGCTGAACAGCTCATTTTTTACCAACTTCCCTATACTATCATATAAGTGAGCAGAACAGTGCTTTCACGCTTGGGGGGGGTGCTTATCTAGTAAAAAAAAATAAGTGGAATCCAGCAGTAAACTCAGTCCTAAGTTGGTTTGTGTGGTCAGGGCACTCATGTGACTTTAGGCGGAATCCAATGCATTTCCCATAGCACACAGAACTTAAAAAGTGAAATTGTGAAAAAAACACACAAAACGCATCAAGCTTTTTTTTTGCTGTGGAAATAGAACTTAGGGACCTGTACAACATACAGTTTAAAGTTTTGGTTCTATCACCTTGCAAACTAAAGTAATAGGCTTTTTTTTTTCACTTTTTTATTGCTGCAATCGCCTTTTCAGCAGCTGAACAGCTCATTTTTTACCAACTTATACTACTATCATATAAGTGAGCAACAGTGCTTTCACGCTTGGGGGGGTGCTTATCTAGTAAAAATAAGTGGAATCCAGCAGTAAACTCAGTCCTAAGTTGGTTTGTGTGGTCAGGGCACTCATGTGACTTTAGGCGGAATCCAATGCAATTTCCCATAGGCACACAGAACTTAAAAAGTGAAATTGTGAAAAAACCACAAAACGCATCAAGCTCATTTTTGCTGTGGAAATAGAACTTAGGGACCTGTACAACATACAGTTTAAAGTTTGGTTCTATCACCTTGCAAACTAAAGTAATAGGCGTTTTCACTTTTTTTTTTTATTGCTGCAATCGCCTTTTTCAGCAGCTGAACAGCTCATTTTCATTTTACCAACTTCCCTATACTATCATAATAAGTGAGCAGAACAGTGCTTTTCACGCTTTGGGGGTGCTTATCTAGTAAAAATAAGTGGAATCCAGCAGTAAACTCAGTCCTAAGTTGTTTTTGTGTGGTCAGGGCACTCATGTGACTTTAGGCGGAATCCAATGCAATTTCCCATAGGCACACAGAACTTAAAAAGTGAAATTGTGAAAAAAAAAAAACCACAAAACGCATCAAGCTCATTTTTTTGCTGTGGAAATAGAACTTAGGGACCTGTACAACATACAGTTTAAAGTTTGGTTCTATCACCTTGCAACTAAAGTAATAGGCGTTTTTTTTTTTTTTTTTTTATTGCTGCAATCGCCTTTTCAGCAGCTGAACAGCTCATTTTTTACCAACTTCCCTATACTATCATATAAGTGAGCAGAACAGTGCTTTCACGCTTTGGGGGTGCTTATCTAGTAAAATAAGTGGAATCCAGCAGTAAACTCAGTCCTAAGTTGGTTTGTGTGGTCAGGGCACTCATGTGACTTTAGGCGGAATCCAATGCATTTTCCCATAGGCACACAGAACTTAAAAGTGAAATTGTGAAAAAACCACAAAACGCATCAAGCTCATTTTTGCTGTGGAAATAGAACTTAGGGACCTGTACAACATACAGTTTAAAGTTTGGTTCTATCACCTTGCAAACTAAAGTAATAGGCGTTTTCACTTTTTTATTGCTGCAATCGCCTTTTCAGCAGCTGAACAGCTCATTTTACCAACTTCCCTATACTATCATATAAGTGAGCAGAACAGTGCTTTCACGCTTTGGGGGTGCTTATCTAGTAAAAATAAGTGGAATCCAGCAGTAAACTCAGTCCTAAGTTGGTTTGTGTGGTCAGGGCACTCATGTGACTTTAGGCGGAATCCAATGCAATTTCCCATAGGCACACAGAACTTAAAAAGTGAAATTGTGAAAAAAAAAACCACAAAACGCATCAAGCTCATTTTTGCTGTGGAAATAGAACTTAGGGACCTGTACAACATACAGTTTAAAGTTTGGTTCTATCACCTTGCAAACTAAAGTAATAGGCGTTTTTTTTTTTTTTTTTTTATTGCTGCGCCGCCTTTCAGCAGCTGAACAGCTCATTTTTACCAACTTCCCTATACTATCATATAAGTGAGCAGAACAGTGCTTTCACGCTTTGGGGGGTGCTTATCTAGTAAAAATAAGTGGAATCCAGCAGTAAACTCAGTCCTAAGTTGGTTTGTGTGGTCAGGGCACTCATGTGACTTTAGGCGGAATCCAATGCAATTTCCCATAGGCACACAGAACTTAAAAAGTGAAATGTGAAAAAAAACACAAAACGCATCAAGCTCATTTTTGCTGTGTGGAAATAGAACTTAGGGACCTGTACAACATACAGTTTAAAGTTTGTTTGGTTCTATCACCTTGCAAACTAAAGTAATAGGCGTTTTTCACTTTTTTTTATTGCTGCAATCGCCTTTTCAGCAGCTGAACAGCTCATTTTACCAACTTCCCTATACTATCATATAAGTGAGCAGAACAGTGCTTTCACGCTTTGGGGGTGCTTATCTAGTAAAAATAAGTGGAATCCAGCAGTAAACTCAGTCCTAAGTTGGTTTGTGTGGTCAGGGCACTCATGTGACTTTAGGCGGAATCCAATGCAATTTCCCATAGGCACACAGAACTTAAAAAGTGAAATTGTGAAAAAAACACAAAACGCATCAAGCTCATTTTTGCTGTGGAAATAGAACTTAGGGACCTGTACAACATACAGTTTAAAGTTTGGTTCTATCACCTTGCAAACTAAAGTAATAGGCGTTTTCACTTTTTTTATTGCTGCAATCGCCTTTTCAGCAGCTGAACAGCTCATTTTACCAACTTCCCTATACTATCATATAAGTGAGCAGAACAGTGCTTTCACGCTTTGGGGGTGCTTATCTAGTAAAAATAAGTGGAATCCAGCAGTAAACTCAGTCCTAAGTTGGTTTGTGTGGTCAGGGCACTCATGTGACTTTAGGCGGAATCCAATGCAATTTCCCATAGGCACACAGAACTTAAAAAGTGAAATTGTGAAAAAAAAACCACAAAACGCATCAAGCTCTCATTTTTGCTGTGGAAATAGAACTTAGGGACCTGTACAACATACAGTTTAAAAGTTTGGTTCTATCACCTTGCAAACTAAAAGTAATAGGCGTTTTCACTTTTTTTTTATTGCTGCAATCGCCTTTTCAGCAGCTGAACAGCTCATTTTTTACCAACTTCCCTATACTATCATATAAGTGAGCAGAACAGTGCTTTTCACGCTTTGGGGGTGCTTATCTAGTAAAAATAAGTGGAATCCAGCAGTAAACTCAGTCCTAAGTTGGTTTGTGTGGTCAGGGCACTCATGTGACTTTAGGCGGAATCCAATGCAATTTCCCATAGGCACACAGAACTTAAAAAGTGAAATTGTGAAAAAACCACAAAACGCATCAAGCTCATTTTTGCTGTGGAAATAGAACTTAGGGACCTGTACAACATACAGTTTAAAGTTTGGTTCTATCACCTTGCAAACTAAAGTAATAGGCGTTTTCACTTTTTTCTTTTCAGCAGCTGAACAGCTCATTTTACCAACTCCCTATACTATCATATAAGTGAGCAGAACAGTGCTTTCACGCTTTGGGGGTGCTTATCTAGTAAAAATAAGTGGAATCCAGCAGTAAACTCAGTCCTAAGTTGGTTTGTGTGGTCAGGGCACTCATGTGACTTTAGGCGGAATCCAACTCTGGTTCCCCAACACCTGACGCAGACCTTGTTTGGCCGGGCAAGGTCTGAGCTGGCATCTCCTAAGTTTCATTCGCACTCATCATTGTATGAGGTAGGCTGTAGCTTGAAGGGTCTCGCCTAAAGACCCACACTGGTTGTTGGTAATTGCTCATTGCGTCCTTGGGGGGGATTCGGACCCGGGTCCCCCATGTGAAAGTCATAAGACTTACCAGTTGAGCTAACCAGTCAGCTTATACTCTTACTTGAGTAACATATTGTACAGTGTAACAGTACTCTTTTACTGTATCTGCAATCCGTTGTATCTGGGCTCAGGTGTGCCTGCTGTCTGATGTACCTACACTCTGGTGAACCTGCGCTCTGCTGAACATGCGCTTTGGTGTACCTGCAATCTGTTGTACCTGCAATCTGTTGTACCTGCGCTCTGGTGTACCTTGCACACACTGGTGCTTCTGGGTTCTGGTGTACCTGCACTCTGGTGTACCTGTGCTCTTGCGTACCTGCGCTCTGGTGTACCTGTCCTCTGGTGTTCCTGCGCTCTGGTGTACCTGCACCAGTGATGTGCGGTCAGGTGAGGCAGTGCCTCACCTGTCATCACAGAGAAAACATATATTTATATCTGTTGTACTTACGCTCTGGTGTTCCTGCGCTCTGGTGTACCTGTGCTCTGATGAAAGAGGCAACATGGTCCATTCTCACATTTATTCACACTCATGGCAATAGAGGGCACTGCAGCTTGTGCCCGTCTGAGGAAACTCAAACACATGGACAAGTTACAGAGTGGAAGAGGCTGCCAACAGCTGTGAGAACTCAACACATGCATATTAAGAACCCACCTTTAACCACGGCTGTGAGAAGATGCCATACACCATAGTATAAAGAGAGCATGGAGTTTTTTATCAAAAGTCACAAAACACTCTAGAAATCTGTGTGTGGACACTCAGTCAGCCTGTCTCTCCTCTGAGTGACTCACTGTCTGTCTCTCCTCTGTGCCACTCACTGTCTGTCTCTCTTCTGAGCAGCTCACTGCCTGTCTTTGTCTCTTATCTGAGCGGCTCACTGTTTGTCTCTCCTCTGAGCAGCTCACCGTCTGTCTCTCTGTGGACAGGCTCACTGTCTGTCTCTCCTCTGAGCGGTTCACTGCTTGTTTCTGTCTGTCCTCTGAGCAGCTCACCGTCTGTCTCTCTGGTGACTGGTGAGTAAAGTTTTACACAAACATAATCTGGAGCTTCATATTAGTCCACACTCGTACATTTTTCTCTCTGTTAACTTAAAATTTCACATGGCATTAAGCATGATAAGTAAACATACTGTATATAAAAATCAGTAATACATTGGCACCATTTAAAAAGTCAGTATTTCTTGATTTAAGTATTGAATTGAGAAAGAAAACAGAGCCTGTCCGTTCCGGGCATATGGTTGAGGGCCACTGTACCCGAGTCCCCAAAATGGCCCCAAAATGGCCCCAAAATGGTCCTAAAATGCCTCTTATCCAACTTATAAGCCTACGTGAGAACGGTGTGTCACTACAGTTTTAAAATCATATTCATAATAATATTACAATAATTGTCTTTTGGCATATGCTGCTGCTGCTATATTTGCAGCACCATATACAGACCTTTGACAAACTATCGCCTTATATTTATTCAAAAAAATAATCACGCCAGTGATTCTCAAATGTTCTGCGTCCACACAAGGTTCTGCTCAAAAAATGCAATCTATTGGTCTTAAAAATGTCCTTTTACTCTTTCCAACCGACTAGATGCAAGCAGACTATAGGATTTTGTTTGTATGTACATACGCACACACACACACACACACTTTTTCCTTTAATTTAAATTTCAATAGGCTCTAATTACTCTAGTGTATTTAGTCAAGTTATTTCTTTTTGTAAGTTCAATAAAAGTTAATGAAAACCTTGGACCAAACAAAATGAAACGGGGACAAAACCAGATTACATCATGTCTTAACAGAGATCATCATTGAACTAAACCTAGACTAAATCAGAACTAAAGGTAGGAATAAAAACAGATTCAATTAAGGATGGAAACTTTAAAGAGGGGGTAAATGGACTTGGAGCTTTGGAGCATTCTATCATGTTATAACTTAATCAAAAACATGCCTGAAGTGGTTTTATATGACATCTATGCCTGTTTGAGTAATCTAGTGATCTCTCCCAGGCACTATCCAACCCATCCGTACTTCCATACTTCCTAGTTTTCATAAAGACTAGAGCAGGATACAAAACAATACACTACAACTTGACAGACCTGATGTGATGGGCAGTAATTTCATTAGTAGGATGCACGCTGATTGTGTTATGATATATGCTATGAAGGGTGAGGGGGGACTGTCATTATATTGTTTTCAGTGACTATAATATTTTCAAAATAATAAAAGGTAATGGTGATCTAAATATGTAAGGTGGAAGTAAATAATACCTCATAGAAATGGAATCGCCTGGTACACACGGCACATTTTGAGAAGCACTGGTCTGAGCCAATAAGAAAGTCATAGCGACACAGTGAGCGAATTGTCACTCGTCTGGCTCTTTGTCTATAAAAATGAGTATTCACAGTATTTGAATGGAGCTGTGGCAGGCGCGGCACGGCTCGGCTCAGCTTGTGTGTGTGCAAAGGAGCATTTGGCACTCGCATGGGCAGAGGGACGCCTGGTGACACAAGGGAACAACAAGCAGAACTCTACAGCTCCCCACACTGGTATTCAGGTTGTACATTTTGGTGGTATTGCATATTCAAAACGAAAGCAGGATCAACTACTTTTGAACCTCTACAGTGAACATAAATACACTGCTCAAAAAAATTTCAGGAACACAAAACACATTAGATCTAAATGAAGGAAAAAAATAATCTAGAATTTCTTTACAGATAATGAGAGAGTAATTTATTAGAAAAAAAAAAGGATGCCACATGATTTTATGTAAATGAAAATTATCTCCCTACAGAGGGGTTAAACCAAAGACACCCCAAAAATGAAACTGAAAAAATGATGCAGCAGATAATCTATTTTGCCAAAATGTCATTATAGCAACTCAAAATGATACTCAGTTGTTAGTGTGGCCCCAATGTGCTTGTATGCATGCCTGACAATGGCGGGGCATGCTCCTAATGAGGCGACGGATGGTGTTTTAGGGGATCTCCTCCCAGGTTTGGACCATGATATCACTGAGCTCCTGGACAGTCTGAGGAGCAACCTGGCGGTACCGGATGGACTGAAACATAATGTCCCAGAGGTGCTCTATTGGGTTTAGGTCAGGTGAATGTGAGGGCCAGTAAAATGGTATCAATACCTTAATCTTTCAGGAACTGCCTGCATACTCTGGCGACATGAGGTTGGGTAGTGTTGTGCATCAGGAGGAACCCAGGTCCCACTGAACCAGCATAGGGTCTGACAATTGGTCCAACGATTTCATCCCTATACCTAATGGCAGTCAGGGTGCAATTATCTAACCTGTAGAGGTCTATGCATCCTTCCAGAGATAAGCCTCCCCAGACCATCACTGACCCACCACCAAACCTGTCATGCTTAATGATATTGCAGGCAGCATGACGTTCCCCGTGGCGCCTCCCAGACCCTTTCACATCTGTCGCCTGTGTTCAGGTTGAACCTGCTCTCATCGGTAAAGAGCACAGGACGCCAGTGGCAGACTTCCCAATTCTGGTGGTCTATGGCAAATGCCAGTCGAGCTCTACGGTGCTGGGCCCACTACAGGATGTTGGGCCCTCAGGTCACCCTCGTAGAGTCTGTTTCTGGTCAGAAACATTGACACCAGTGGCATGCCGGAGGTCATTCTGTAGGGCTCTGGCAGTGCTCATCCTGTTTCTCCTTGCACAATGAAGCAGATACCAATGCTGCTGAGGGTTTGAGGACCTTCTACCACCCTGTCCAGCTCCTGGAGTAACTACCTATCTCTTGGATTCTAGTCCATGCTCTTGAGATTGTGCTAGGAGACACAGCAAACCTTCTAGCAACGGTACATATTGATGTGCCATCCTGGAGAAGTTGGACCACTTGTGCAACCTCTGCAGTGTCCAGGTTCTGCACCATGCTATCAATAATGTTGATCCAAGCCAAAGGAAAAAGTCAGTCAGTAAAAATATCTGCCAGAAAAGATGAAGAGGGAAAAATACCAGAGGGATCAACCTGGAAAACCATTCCTGTTTTGGGGGCTGTCTTACTGTTGCCCCTCTAGTGCACCTGTTGTTTATTTCATTAACAACAAAGCAGCTGAAACTGATTAACAACCCCCTATGCTTCTTAACTGACTATATCAATATCCCAGAAGTTTGATTGATAGGTTGCTATACTCTGATTAAAAAGTGTACCTCTATTTTTTTTGAGCAGTGTAAGTACACCTTAGTTCATTTGTGCTGTGGTTTGTGTTGTGTTTGAGGTCAACAATTTTAGAATTTTGACAATTAAAAGGAGTTATCTATGACTGGGAATCTCACTACAGACATTTCAGAATGTTATGAATTCACATAAAAAAAATAGTGCCTATATTCTTTTGAATTTTAACCAAGTAAGTATTTTAAGGAGACATGATGCTACTTTAGAAAGTGTTTCATCATGGCTACTCGCCTCATTTGAAACATAGACCTACGTATTTACAGTAAATCTACATGAATCTCTGTTGAAGAACTTTGTATGTTAGTTGAGTCTCCAAAACCACATCACAAAGGTACCAACGTTACCACATATTCTAACATTAGAGGAGGGCATTGTACATATGGACTCTGCAGTATGTCCCAACCTGCTTCTACTCATGTCACCAAACATCCATCATTTCTGTTATCTGTAAACTATATCAACTCCATTTGATGAACTTGTATAAATATTAAATTATCCAGGCGCAGTCTAGAGCAACCAACAGCTTCTTCAGTATGTAAGTATGGTTGCATACTTTGTCTCTGCATCTGTGAATCAAAATCATCTACTACTACTGCATCTCAGGCAGAAAGAAGGAAACGAACAATAAAATTATACAATAACAAATGATGATGTCATGTCGAAGAGTCTGTGGAGGTCTAAAGCCTCCGGGTGCGTCCTGTGCAGTGGTCCCTGACACACAGAGTTATTGCATCAACACCTAGGGAGTGTTTTCTATTCTGTACAAGAGCAGTCCAAGGACATGTCCTTGAAGCCCAGCGTAGAAAAGGCGTCCTGTGCTTGATTGGGTTGATGATATCCAGTAGGGCTGTGGTTTTGATGGGGCGTGTCTGTGGGTGGGGCTCAGGAAAAGGGGCGGGGCATAAGGCACTGCGAGGGGCAGGGTCAGGACAGGTGCGTCATGCTGAGGCTCATGGGTAATCCAGGCCGCAGATAGGACACAGGGACGCGGCCATTCTCACCGGTGGAGCCCGTGATGGACAGGCGGGCTTTGGAGCGCATGGCATCAGTAAACTTCATCTGCAACAAACGAGAAAACGTTACAGAGTGAGACCCTGCTCCACTGATACACGTGGAGGATGGGCATGGTCAGGGCAGGGGCTGTCAGATGGAATGAGTTATTAATTTAACAATGGATGTGATGGGGACAATCAGATGTACTGATTTCTTTTCACTGTATTTGATTTATTTTATCTACATGCTTAAATGTGCCAGCTAGCTATGTCAGAAAGTTTGAGGAGCTGCACACAGATACAGGAGTAAGGTTCATCCTGTAGTAGATCCATCCAATCACCACTAACAGGTTTAGCCCTGGTTTAGACCTGTTTTATGTCTGATTTAGGCCTAATCACCAATCCACAGCTTAAAGAGGGGTTTACATCATGGACAAGGCCATGCAGCTGCTGCAGATGCTTCCTGTGACCTGTAGGGGTGACATGAAAGTGCAAAAGAATTTGATGCAGACCCTCACCCTATCCCGAATGACCCTCCCTCTGTCTTAGTCTTGAGCGTACTCTGGCTCTACAGACTTCAACTCTATCTACAAATGGATACGTGTCAGTCCTGAACACATCTACAGCCTGCCCTTCCATGTGATGGATCTCACTGTGCTCCTCTTTGGCATTTGCTTGTTTGTTTTTTTTCTTTTTTTTTTGACCAATGTTTGACCTTTCTGTTGGTTAAATCACAATTTAGTGAAGCTCTGTCTGCTGATGTGGTTTTGAGGTATACAAAAATACACTGAAATTATTGAATTGCGTATTGTATGTAAGGGTGGACTTTTACTGAAAGGGTAACAATAGCCTTTCTTAGGTCTGTGTGCTTTGTTCTGGTCTCCATCCCTCTAAGGTGAGGTCTGAGTGTCAATCTGACCGTGTTCCGTGATTTGTGGTTGCCTTGGCCATGTCACTCTATATTTACAAATATAGATTTATACATTTCCAAAACCAAAAGTTAAAATGTTAATATAGTTTACTGCCTTCATGAAGAAATTATGGAATCCTTGAATCTCTGGAGAAATAAGACCAGTGGCTCATTCATGATAACAGACCAAGTGGAAAGTGGGTGGGGCTTGAGGCAGTTGTTGTAGAGTGGATCAT